>JASDQU010945272.1:25984-43725 GCA_032191745.1 Picea mariana
AGGAAATAGGATATACATGGCACTTTTATCCACATTGTCAACGTGCAAATTTATTCCTCTCACGAGTTGATGTACTCTATTTTTATCTTGATAGGATGGTAGGGCTAATGGCACTTGGAGCTATGTGCATCTATGAATGTGGGGTTTTAATTCAATTAGAGGAAACATTCCATCTCATTTGGTTATGTTTCCTATGGACAAGGGGGTGAGTCTTAAAATCTTCAAACTCAAGACTCGAGAAGACTCTTCGATGATGTTTGTTGGAGACACTTGTGACTATTTATCATCACTTAGTTCATTGGCCTTTCTTCCCTTTCTTGGTATCTCTTTTGGGGGAAGTTGTTTAGTTAGTTTAGTTATTGTTGGTGTGGGTGTCTAGTGTCCTTTTCCTATTATGGGCTTGTTTCTCAATTCCTTGTGAAGCATGGTTAGACTGGGTTTACATAGTGTGTTTCCTACGAGTCATTAGAATTGTGAAAAGGGATGAGAAGATGCCTCCAAACGTTTTTTCAGATGCAAAGAAAATTAGTGGTTTAAGAGGTCATGAGAAAGGGATGGTGAAAAGAGTAGGGGCACAAAATCTCCATGGAAGTCAAAGAACAAAATATGCTTGTTCTTCAAACATCACTTTAGCTCTCTGGTACTCAAGACGAGGACAAGCATTTAAATGTTTTTATGGTAGTTCAAAAGAAAAAAAGAATTATGTAGAGGCAAAATTGAAATCTTTGAGTGCTAAAGTTTCTTGGCTATATAATTGTTTTATTTTGAAAGAGGGGAAGGATTGTACTCTACTTTCATTTCTATAGCCTCTATTGGTTCTCTTCATCCTGTGTCTTCTAGACCAAAGGAGGAGCTGGCATTCATGAATATGGTTGGCCTACAAGTTCAATGCCTTGAAATTAACATGGGCATGGATCCTTCTGCCTTTACTAACTTGGAGAGGAGCTAAAGGGAAATGTTGGCTTATTCTCAGCTTGGTGATATTGAAGTAGTCCCTCGAGGACCAATTTATATGTAAATTTCAAGTTCTTAGATATGTTTTGTAAAGTAGTTGTTTTGCTCTTTCAATATGTCTAACAATATAGTAGTCATGGGTATGTAATCATATAAGTTAGATAGGTGAAGTTTTGAGATGGTGTTTGATGTTTTCGTCAACCCTAAGCTTCGAAATTTAGAATTGAAACAATATCTTTGTATCTTCCAAATGTACAATTTGACTGCGGACCTTATTTTAATATAGTCTTTAGTTGTGTTCGTTAAAAAAAAAGATTTTGTTTTATTTTTTAGAATAAATAAATTTAAATTTGTAAAATATAGAATGTTATCGGATCATATAACTATTAATAGTACTCACACAACACATCTCAAAAAGGAGAAGAGGGGGGACGAGAAAACACATGTATTCACCTTACCACCAACAAAACTTTATATTAACAGGGGGTATTATCTTTGTGGCACCCTCATTAGCACATGGATTGTGATATATGTTGTGGTGGATCAAGATTCACAACCAATGTGGGACAACATATGAGAGGAGAGGAAATTGTAAATTCATAGAAACTATTCAAAAGCACGAAACACATCGTATTTGACTATTTTATTACCATGTTTATTATTCACACACAACCACACATCCTGTCACATGGAAAAAAGAGAGAGGTTGAACAAATGCACAAAGTCTCATTGTGAGATGATTTTGAAAATCTGGATGTTAAATATTATTGAAAGGTTGTCATCCACTGAGGTTTTCTCTAGCAAGAAACAATGCCAAGGCACCTAGTGGAAGCAAAGCCTCTCTAATTTAGATCTAGAAGTGAGGCTTCCTATCAAACATGGTCAAACCCTTAACAATTATATTTTTCAAGATCTAATTCTTTGTATATATGTCATTGTAGCTATAAAATTGTCACAAAATTTAGATTTTTGCAATCAAGAAAATAATGCATGTGATACTTTAAAAATTATCAATCCCTCCCAATGGTTGTGTTTATCAGTTTCTACATCGGGACATTTGCTATGGTCAAATGAATGCACCATCTCAAAGAGAGTTACAAAAAACTAATTCTCATCCATTATGCTTAGCAATCAAAATATTTTGGCATGTGGGAATAATTGAGAAAAATCAGATACACCGTAATGATATTGACACCACAATTGTGCAAGAGAGCGGTAATTTGCCAAAGTATTTATTAAATCAATGCAACAATTAGCTAGAATCTTGATTACAATAAGTCTTTTATAGTCCAAAAGATTTCTCAATTTTTCAGGAAGTGGTTTTGTGGGTAGTGACTATAGTATTCTACCATTCATGTTCTTGAGTTTCTTAACAATGCTAATGCAAAGCAAAAAAGGGATGCAAGAGGAATATAAATGTAATTACATAAGAATTGATACAACACAAAGGAGAGAGAAACTTGTCATGCAAAAAGTGGTGAGTCTTCAAGTTGGGGTTCTTGAATCTTGGAGCAATAATTACATGGATATCTTATTTGCAATGCCAAGGAGGATCCTCCTTTTTGTAGATTTTGATATCCTTGAGTTGTTACAAATATAGTCGCAATGTTTGCTTTATTTGTCAATGACATCACCCTTTAACTGAAAAGTGGTTAAACTAAATTGATGGCCTATCATATTATTTCTTACTCTTTCCTTGGATTGTTATAGTAATTTTATTACGTATTGGGTCAATTCAAACAATTGCCTACCATCTATTCCTCGTGGAAACTTTGATATTGTTCAAAATTATGTTGGGCTCATTGAGTCCTGTAATTGACTCAAAAAACATAAGAGGTAGACTATGTTACACAGATTTTTGAAGTGTGGGTATGGTTGGTACATTGGTGCAAGTATTTGGTACAACTAAAAGCTTCTCCCAAATTTCCTGCGAGAAGCTTTTAGTTGTACCAAATACTTGCACCAATGTACCAACCATACCCACATTTGGGATATATATATATATATATGGGGAAAATATATACAACCATATAGTCAGATCCATTCGATCCAAGTTGGGACTTGAAATACCTACAAAAAGAATTTGAAAACGATAAAAATGAACATGATACATGAATGTCAATTGTCAAGTGGTTAAATTAGTATTTCAGTACATAAATATTACAAAAATACAAGTTTATAATTATCAATTATATACTATGTTCAAGATTTGCACGAGGGTCAATCCACGAATTTTTCCACGCTCCTTTCGTTTATAAGTCTCATGTGAAAATAGAGGGACAATCCACTATAACCTTTGGCCTTGCTCGTCAGCTAGTTGAAATACTACACTTTTTTGGATTTTAAAAATTTTTGGAAATTTTTTCGGAGATAAATCAATGTAATATGTATGAAAACAAGTGGGTTGGTCCATAAGAGCTACCAGAGATGTCAAATGGACAAGTGATATATTTGTTGTTGAAATTTTGAAAGTAATCCTTGTATGGGTACATCAAATGCAAATTTGCATATATGAAATTATATATATATATATATATATATATATATATATATATATATATATTGAATTCAAAATTCAAAATTTTAAATTTTAAATGATTCAAGAGGCAATTTTTAAATTTAAGAAACACAAATCACTCACATGATATTCATATTCATATTCATATTGTCAAAATGTCGAAAGTAGTACATAGTCCAGAAATTGATAAATGCCCAAAGTAGTAGATAGTCCAAAAACGGCCAAAGGCCAAAATATAACATTAAACCAAAAGATGTCCATAAAGTGTGATCTTCAATGTCAAGGCTATCCATACAGGCTTGAGCCCCACTAGGCAATGCACCTTCATTTTTACCATCATCATCACCACCACCACAAAGATGAGAAGGAATGTCATCCAAGGGTTTGCCAACCAAGCCTACATTTGGTGAAGGATTATCCTCATCCTCATCAATTTGAGTAGCTTCCTCGACACCCACATCCCAATGTGTTGCAAGGCCCTCTAAATACTCAGGTAGTTGATTTGAATGAAGCTAATGACTACTATGCACATAAACCAATTTCTTCACTCTCTTATAAGTAAGCATGTTGCTCTTAACATATTGATAAGTGGACCAATTCCTTTCGGTTGCTAAGGAACTAGCAACTCGAGATAACAAGTGCGATGCAAACTATCAAAGCTCTTGGACTTGCCCCCCATACATTCTCCACATTCCAATGGGATTCTTTTGTCGTAAATCTTGATGTCTCACTTTACATCTTGATTGAATGCAGGGGAGTTCAAGGTACAAAAATCAATAAGCAACTCCTGCATCACATTTGCTTCATCGAGAGTGTATATCTTGCTCGTGGAATTAATAAACCTATGTTTTACTTCTTCATCATAAATGGGTAGAACTATGTTTTGTCTCTTTGTATACCACTTTGTATGAAAGGGATATGCAACCATGGGAAGAGAGGAATTGAATTTGTTCCATCTCTTATATGTCATCTTCTGGATTTCTTCGAAAAAATCCAAGGAGGGGTTTCTCTCATGAATTATGTGCCTTGTATTGCCCACCATGCAATTAATATATTTATGTATTTCTAAACAATTAGGGGAATCAAAATCGACATACTTGATCAACTCCACAATTGGAGATGTGAAAGAGGAAACATATCTACAATTGGACAACCAATCTTCATTAAGAATTATTCCTCTTATATTCTTCCCCCGAGGTGATTTAAACATGGACCATGCATTCCACTCTTGAGCAACAATAATGGCTTGCAAGGATGCATGCACCTTAGCCATATGCCAAATAAGAGTGAAGTATATGGCATGTCTTGTTTCTACAAGTTCAAAAATTTGGATCTTTTATTTCATCATGTAGATTGTCAATGAGTCATGGTGGTTGCAAATGAACATTTGTGCCTCTCACACATCTAAAATAAGCTTTGCAGTCCAAGATGTTTTGCCAATGTCTTTAAAGACAATGTTAAGGGCATGTCCACAACAAGGAGTCCAAAAGATATACATGTATCAACTTTGGACCATTAATCCTACTACTCTGCAAATAAGTATGCATTTGTTATTATATGAACTATATTTGAAGACCAACTTCATTGATTTCATCCTTCAACACTTCAAACATGAAGGTAGCATCCTTGAGTTTTCCACTACAGTCAATTGCTCTTAATAAGTAGGGCCCTATAGAAGATTGGCATATTCAATAGTGGCCTTTGTTGAATGTTTGTCCAATCGTCCATCACTATTGATCACTCTGAGTGAAGCGAAGATTGTTTAAGGTCCCCTATAAGCCTCTACATTCATCACCACCATGTCTAACAAAGATTTCCTTGTTTGGTTGTAACCTAGAGGTACATATCCTAGCCCAACATGTAAGATTTTTTTCACCATTTCTTTGTAATATATGAGTAGCATTAAATGAAATTCCATTCACCATAAAAATAGCTACAACATCATCAACCTCATTCCTATGCACCATGTTGAGGAAAAGGTATGAGGAACCTTACTCAAGCATTTTCAGATCTTGTCGGGCTAAGCTAAGATAGTTGGGAATGTCACTCAGGGTTTATAGCCTTAAAATAAAATAAAAAACAATCACTTAATCCATAGGTATTAGGTACGAGGGACCAAGGCTGGTTTTGTATATTTTATATGTAACCATGCAAAAGAAATAAAATAAGCAAGAAATTACATAAATGTGTACATGGATAAGAGACAAGGTTAAAAGAAAAATCTGAACCAAATCATCGTAATACACATGTGAGACATAAATCAGATATTTGATTTTATATTGATTTCATTTTGAGATACAAAGCTGAATTCTCTTTACAAACCCCTACGAGGGTAGGGACCAAAGTCATATTTAGAAGCCTCTGATGGGCACCATACAAAAAGACTCTGACAACAAAAGAAAACTAAAGCTAAAGATCTAGATCAGCTTGCCACAAAATGTTGTCACTTGACTCTACAAAATATTCTTTATCAGTCATGAAATTTAATTCATAAACAAAAAAGAACACATAGACTGCCAAAGATAAATCATACACCTTAAAAGACAAGCTCCCGAAAGATATGATTCAATTTTGAATCATGTTTCCTTCAATAAGACCTCGCTGTCATCAAGATGATTAAGCCTTCTAGTAAACTCAGAATGAATGAAGAATGAAAATATCTCACAAGTACATAGCTAACTTTATAGCAAAAGTTCTCCTTCTATTCTCTCCTCCTTTCTTGTCTCTTCATTTGATTGAGCTTTTATCCTTCCTCAATAAGTTATGGTCATTCAACTACCTTTCTTTTGTTAAGCTCAATTAGCTTAACTAATTAGTTGAGAAAGATAAATAATAATTACAATATAGATAAGGGTCTATTTAAATAATAACTAAATAGGTGGGACCCTTTGTGACTCCCATTTTCAATTTCTTTTAATAATCATCAAAACATGAAGTATAATACCCCAAACATTTCATTCAAACATCTGCCTTGTAACTTCCATCCTCGTATTAATAATCAAATATTTTAATATCAGCAAAATAGAACATGACTATATCCAAAAATAACATTATATCCCTGTTGTTCAAAACTCTGTCTAAATATATATTTGTTGTCCAAAATATTGTCAAAAATAAAAAGACTGTCCTCAATAGAAAATAGTATTAATAAGCATTAAAAACCATATTTGTTGTGAGAGGCATTTTCCCTCTTTTCATTGCTTCCCTCTTTTGATCGCATTTCTAATATATTTTATGCATCAACCTTCAATTGATGGGAACCTTGTGGGTGGACTACACTGATGACGTGAGAGCAATCATCTTTGAGATGGAGATGAGAGGACACAAATTTATAGGAATCTTTGGATGACTTGGATGGAGTGGCCACTCCTTTTCCCTCATCCATCTTTGTCTTGGGAACATCAGTTTTTAGCCTTTTGCTTTCATGAGAGGACTGTACTGGCGAGACAACACGATCAGCTTGGGCATTTGGATTTATTGGCGATGGAGGAGGGGGTAATGGCAACAACACAGCAGGCCAACCTTGGTGATGAGCTATAGGTTGATGAACAATCTCTTGCCAACCATCATTGACAGGTGGTTCTGGCTGCATAGACACGTGAGGGGGGACGTGGATACCAAAGACATTCTGACACGACTGGTAAGGAGGCCTCTCAGGTATAGATTGCAAAATTCCTTGGCCAACTAGATTAAAAAACCCAGCTTGGAAAAGTTGATTCAGTTCTTGTGGATCAACGTCAAAATGTATCAAAAATCGTGATCTTCTATGACCTATTTGCCAACTATTTCCTCTGCCTCTATTAGCACCTCTGCCATTGTTGCCTCTGCTAAAGAAACTCATCCTAAAGCAATATTCCAATCATGTTATGAAAAAAATTGAACAATCCATGCATCAATAGTCTACCTAAATAAAATCAAAAGGTTGGCTCTAATTCACAACAGAAACACATGCAATCCATCCATCAATACTTTTAAACTCAACAATCAGTTGCCACTTGAACAGTGAGTGATAGGGCTATTGGGAAGATGGGGGGCGTTGCAATGAGCGGAAAATGGTAGCATGGATGGGAAGCGACCAACGAATACCATTCAAACAAGTGCACAAGTAACTTCTTTACAAAAACAGAGAATGTATCCATATCCAAAGTTCCAACATCAGCCATCATCTAGTCCCTTTCCTTTGTTGTTAATCCTTTCTCTTTTCATTTATTTTTTCTTTGAAATTCATAATAATAGAACAAGGGATGTTTTAAATGTATTTGGGAAGGCGGTGGGCATATAATGGGCGGAAAGTGAGATAATGAACATGAATGAGATGAATAATGTTCTATCATATGCAATAATATTTATCAAAAATTGACATCGCCATCATTTTCCAAAACTTTTTTTTTTTTTTTTTTTTCTGTTAATAATTCAAATCCAAGACACAACAGTTTTATAATGTTCAATATAAAACCCAATAAAAATCTTAGGACTGTCAAAATTTACCATTTACATTTCCCTTTTTTTTCTTTCCCATTAGTAGAGCGTTTTATAAGAGACTATTAACATAATCATTCGAAACAGTTAAAACCAGACTACATCAGGCCAACATGGGAGTCTGAAAACACAAACATAAATCCATTGTCCCTTCACTATACAATACTTATATCACAACCCCAATACTTGTTGTATAAACAGACTAGGTTCAAAACCCCATGCAAAACTGGTACTCATCATTTTTTTTTTTTCAAAATCATATAACCTCAAAATCGACCAAACCCCATAGGTAAATAACAAATTAACCAAGACTTCATGCATATAACCAATCTTTCCCATTGTTGGGTCAATACTATAACAAGTATCAAAACTAGAGTTCGAATTCACTACTGCCATATATCATATACAAAACGAGATATGGGCAAACATTAATAAGGGGTTTTCAAAACCATTTAACCATTTATTTCCACAACAAACTTTCCACAGACCTCCTATGGTGGCCGCAAGGCAAATACTCATATCTCACATATATTTACAAACACTGGAAAAATAATTCAAAAAATATGCAAGTATTCCAAGGACTGGGTAAAAGGAAATGACATTATGCAATAATCACCAAAACCCAATTGTTCTTTTATTTCAGAGAAAACCCTTTGAATTTTAATTACCAGAGAAGAACGAAACCAAAAGTAGTTACCATAATTCTTTGCCCAGAGTCATAACAAAATAAGTAGCATTCGCTCTAGGCATAACACAACATATATCTCAAACATAATGGAATTTCGAACATCATTTTCAGCTTGAAATGTTTAAACACCAACAGGAAGAACAACCCACTTAAATAAAATTTCCTCAGTCATACATCCATTATAATCTTCGGAAAGCAAACACAGTCTATAAGCAAATCTAAGAGCCAACATCATGATTTTATTCGGAGCAGAGCTACAATTCATGAATGGAGAGGTAAGAGCCAACATACTTGTAAGGAAAATGTCAGGAAACCAACAAGCACCACTATTTTTCCCAAGGCTGAGCAAAACGAAGGCAACACCAGCCAAAGCAACCAACACAAGCACAAACAAAGTGAAGGTGGTGACCTCGAGGTAGGGTAAGAGCGACGTGCAGTAATTGCACATCGTTTCCCACATTAATTTCCATCAACCACAACCAAGTACAAGCGCACCCAAACTTCCAACACATAAACCACTATGTTTGCCACATAAAATTTCAATCAAAAATCAATTTGGCCTTCGCACATTAATCTCATAAGTCTTATATGTATATTAAACACTTAGCACCAAAACATGTCATGTCCCACATTCCTTTCTAGTGAAGGATTTCCATTTCATAAACTTATAAATTGTCCACAACAATAACAAGTATACCATAAGTGCAATACACCATAACTATATGTGGCTCGTGTTTGAAGTTTGAACAACATGTCAAAATATGTGTAGCAAGAATAACCAAGATGCTTGTTAAAACAAACATTTTCACCCTTTCTTTTCTTTAAATTAAATTGCCAACACATTCATTCTTCATCCATTCCACATGGAAAGTGGCTTGAGTTTCTGGGTTTATTCTCAAACTTTAGGATCATTTTTGCAAANCAAAAATGATCCTAAAGTTTGAGAATAAACCCAGAAACTCAAGCTTTAGGATCATTTTTGCAAACATAGTCATGAGCGCAAATCAAAGAAGTGTCTTTCATCATTATTCACATAAAGCGGTCCCACCTATTTAGTATATTATTAAATATATATAAGTAATAAGGCATTGCAACCATTTGCAGGCAGGGATTCCATGTTGCGCTTTTGGGATTCAACAAACTGGCGACTACACAGGGAAATTTGTTCTCAACAGATTTAGAACTCAGAATGTTTTGTTTCGCAGACCAATAGAAGTAGGTGATAAAAAACTGTTGAAAATAATAGTTGTGCAACAGGGGGAAAAAGATGGTTTAAGGGAAATAATGAGACGGGACTTCGGGGAATAACTTATGGAAAGTGAGATGTATGAAGGGAGTTGGTCGTGTATGCACAAAGATTCATAATTGATAATATTTTTTAGACTTTCAAGGAGAATTCTTCTGATATGCTCTTGAATCTCAAGATGGAGGGAAGAAAGGGATAGCGAAAATGAAGAAGAAGACAAAACCGACTATACTACAACAGTGTTGAAAGCAAAACGCTATTTCAACGAAGTCTCAAAAGGAGGACATCGTGACAGTCATCTGTATTTTATTTTCATCGATCAACAATACTCACAGAATGACATTGTTATGGAAAAACTAATACAGACTTTATTTTTGATGATTACGAGAAACAAACAACAAAAATTAAAACTCAACAAACCAAAGTAAAAAAAAATAACAGTAAGACAAAAGACTATATACAACAGTCATGTTTACACAAAGCGTTAATAATCAAGTTAGTTCCACATAACATTTCAAGTGGGAACCATTAGTACTGTAGGAAAACAATCGCTCCTCCAAATCCTTTAGAAGGTATGAGTTTGTGCCAAGGATAAAAGCGATTTTGAAAGGACCTAGCCATAATTTTTGGAATTTAGAATGTCTCCCTCTCTCGGCATGAGCTGAATCCCACAATAAGACCTTGTCATCAATTTTAAATTCAGTAGTCTTTGCCATTTTTTTAAAATACTTCTTCATTGTTTGTTGCCTCTTCTTCAAATTTTCCAAGGAAAAATTTATTTGTTCTTCTAGGGCTAGCAACGTATTTATCCTTTTAGAAACATCAAAAGAACTTAATTCTTCAATTTGTAACATCAATCGTAATGAAGAAAGTTCCAATTCAATAGGAAAAATAGTCTCTTGGCCATATACGAGTTGGAAAGGAGTAAAGCCTGTACTCGCTTTAGTGGTAGTACAATCTGCCCAAAGTGCTTAAGTGAGAAGTGTGTGCCACTGACGATGTTTGTCTTCTATGATTCTCTTTATGATCCTAGCCAGATTCTTGTTAGTGGACTCTGCTTGCCCATTTCCCTGAGGGTAATAAACAGATGAAGTGAAATGTTTGACACCTAACTTGCCCAAAATTGGGTCAATTTTGCGGAAATGAAGGTTGGGCCATTGTCTGTAATGATCTCTAATGGGATGTTAAATCTGGAAAATATATTAGATTCTAGGAAATAAACTACCTGCTCATCCTGTGTGTGTTTAAGAGGAACAGGCTCACTTAGTAAAGTAATCAATGGTTGTCAAAATAAATATATGCCCTGCAGAAGATGGAGGGTTGATAGGACCAATAAAGTCTAGACCCCATTTAGAAAAAGGGAAGTCTGGGAGGACATGTTGTAAAGGTATGGCAAAAAGACGTTCTTTCCCAGTGAATTTTTGGCACTTATCACAAGATCTTGCAAATTTATATGAGTCGCGAAATATCGAAGGTCAGTAGTAACCATTTCTTATGATCTTAAAAGAAGTAGACTTAGCAAAAAAATGGCCACCGATGTGAATGATAGAATCTGATGATCCATGATTTTGAGTAATAAGTTTTGTGCTTCTTCATGATTTGTGAATCGAAGTAACAAACCATCGGCAAACCTCCTAAATAAAAGGTCTCCTAAAATGATATATTGGAAGCTTCAAGGTGGAGTCTCCTCCTCTGGTGAGGATCCAACCCATTTGGACACCTTTGATACTGCAAATAATACACCATATTTTTATACCAAGGATGCTCACATAGAGAGAGGTTATGATTTTCAATATAAAATAGCGCTGAAAGGGGATTATCTTGTTCGTCAAGTTCTTCACTTGGTTCAGGGTGCTGAGCTAAATGAAGGGCCAGGTCTCATCCCTTGATTGTCTTCGAAGTCATGATCGTCAAATCATGCTCCTGAATTTTGGCAAGCCAATGTGCAAGTTTTCCTAAAAGATAAGTTTGTGAAAGCAGAAACTTGACAGCAGGTAAAGGGACTTTTACATGTATATGTTTGTCCAAAATAAAATGGTGAAATTTTTCTATAGCCTTGACAAGAGCAAAAGCATGTTTCTCAATATAAGAATATTTGACCTCATCATTTGATAAACTTTGACTCATGTAAGCTACATATTTTTCATTATTTTGGTCATCACTTTGTAAGAGGATAGCATAAATTTCTTCCTTGATGGCATTGGTATATATGATAAAATCTTTCTCAAAATCCGGTTTCGCCAGAAGCGGTGCATAGCTGATTGCTTTTTTAATCCCAATGAAAGCATTCTCGACATCATCTGTCCAAGAAAAAGAATGATCATGTTTCAAAAGATTATGGATTGGTTTAACCATGACAGCAAAATTAAGAACAAATCTACAAACGAAATTAATAATGCCCATGAAAGCTTGAACTTCTTTCTTGGAAGTGGGGGCAGTGAGGTTTAGAATGGCATTAATCCTCTCAGAATCTTTTCTTATCCCTGAATCAGAAACAATATGACCGAGGAGCTTGCCCCTCATGACACCGAAAATAGATTTGGAAGGATTTAAAGAAATGCCAAATTTTCTAGAGTGCATGAGAACTTTTCTAAGATGACCAAAATGATCCAACCGATTTTTAGAATAAACAGCCAAATCATCAAGATAAACTTGGATAATCTTATCGATTATATCGTCAAAATCTGTCTGCATAGCTCTTTGAAAGGTGGCACCTGCATTAGATAAGCCAACATGCATGCGTTCATAGGCAAATGTGCCCCAACGTGTGGTAAATGTGGTTTTATACCTATCAAACCCTTTTACCTTGATTTGATTATACCTAGAAAAACCGTCAAGTAAGGACATCATTTGAGACCCTGCAACCTGTTGTAAAATCATTTCCACATTAGGAAGAGGAAAATGGTCTTTGACACTTGCTCTATTCAATGCACGGAAATCGACACATAATCTGATTTGGCCAGTGGTTTTCCGAATAGGGACCAGATTTGAAACCCAGTCAGAATATTTAACTAGAAAGATTATATTAGCTTTCAACGATTTTTCCAATTCACTTCCTAATAGTGACTTCAAGGGCAGGGTTAATAGGTCTTTGTTTTTGCCTAACTACTTTTACCCCTTCCTTGACAGGAATAGCATGTTGTATGAGAGCAGGATAAAAACCACGAATATCCTCGTATGACCAGGCAAAAATGTCTTGAAATTCACAGAGTAATTTTGTGAATCTCACTTTTTCTTCATCAGAACATTGGGCACCTAATTTATTGATCTTTGGAGATTCAAATGTACCAATATTCAAGGAAATGGTATCACCAACTTTCCTTTTCGACTCATCTTCCTTATTTGTTTCTTTGTTGCCTACATCACTTGATGAAAACGAACTTTCGAGAGGATTCAATCCTTTAGGAAATTTGTCATCTTCAATAGAGATGATTTCCTTGGGCTTAAACGATTCATTTTGTATGAAAGTGCAAATGCCTTCATCACTCGGAAAAACCTACCATGATTCTACGTTATCAGGGATGTGAGGACGATATAGAGATTGAAACGTACAATCGGGTCTTTCATGTAAAAGATGTTGGGTAGGGGATGCTGCAAAAACAACTAACCTATCAGCCATTGAATTAAGTTCCCTCTTAACACGAGTGATGTTAAATGATATCAGATTTGAAATGAGCATCCAAATAACTTGAGTACAACATTTAAGTAACTTATTGCTTGGTGAATAAATCTTATGTACAAGATTCACAACAAGTTCATAATCACCAAAAACTGTAAGGTGACCACAACCAAGGTTATATGCATTTTTTATGCCTAACAATAAGGCCTCAAACTCGATGACATTGTTTGTGCAAGCAAATTCCAACCTATAAGAAAAATTGTGCATTTTACCTATAGGAGAATATAGAATGATGGAAGCTCCATTACCTTCGTTTGAACATGAGCCATCGAAATGCATGTGCCACATGCCATCATCTAAATCAATTGGTTCAAGCATAGTGTCACCCTCATAAGCAAAGATAGAGTACACTCCCAAATCTTCTTCAAGATAATTTACATTAGGTTGGGAAACGCTCTCTATATACGGTGAAATTCTTCCTTCCCTGAGGACTATAATGTTCTTTCCGTTCTGAGGGACGGATAAAGGTGTACCATCAAGTAAAAGGTATCCACCAGTTAAGTCTTGCCAATCTCTTGCTAAAAATATTGAATAGTTACTCACCAACATATCAATTACTTAGATTTTGAGAGTTGTTCTTATCTCAGGATGTGCGCACAAAACTAAGGTTACATCCTTGATTTCACCTATAGTTGACTGCTACAAACTGTTATAAGAGAGCATGCTTCTAGAATTTTTGTTAGTACAAGATAAGCCAAGCTCTTCCATGATAATTTTAGACATTACACTTGGATCGGACTCGCCATCAATTAGGCAATAATGAGCTATTTTATCCATGATTTTTACTAAGACATTGAAATGTTTTTTACAGGGTTCCTAGAATTATTTACACCTATCTTATTTACAGTTGAGTCCTCTTCCTTTGACTCTTCAAATAGATTGGCTATGGTAGAAATCTTACCTTCCATAAAGTTTTTATGATGCTTTTGTTGTTCTGGGACGACAACCATGTCCAAAAGAGTAACATCAATTTTTATATTAGCCAATTGATTAAGGATATCCTTATAAGAGGGAAGAAGAGAAGACACTCCTTGATTATCTAAAGTTCTGACAGCTTGTGTATCAACACTTTGACAAGATGAGCTTGGGATGGATGAAGTGCGGGAAGGTCATATTTTCCCTTGGCAGTGTAAGATTTATTCCTGGTATTAATTACCATAACATCTTCTGGTTCACCCAATCTAAAACAACGATCGTGGTATCGGGCCTTTTGCCGAAGATCTTATCCGTATCATTTCTCTTAACTTCACAAGTACTCTCCTCATGATTTTTTTCGTAGAAGTTACATCAACTGCGAGCCATTATGGCCTTTGGCTGAAAAGTGTTTTCATTAGTATTCCTAAAAGGTGCCAAGGAAGAAGAAGAAGAAGCCCCTGGGAAAGAGGAAGAGGAATTCCCTTTTCTCTCATAGGCTATCATCCTATTATTCATATCTTGCACGATTTGTAGGAGGGCAGACACGTTTGTTTGCTTGACCAAGTCTCCCTTGGGAAGACCCGTTCTTTCGAGTTGTTATTCATATTTTAGGCAAGTCTAAAGGGTGGAACCGAGATTGTCAATAGCCTTCTCTTCAATTCTATGACGATAAGGGGAAGGTAATGCATTATAATAATGCATGAAAGCAACTTGATTTTGAGGGTAGATTAGTTCAGGGATTTGATTATATAATTTAGTGAAGAGAAGGTTAAAAGATTTAATGGTTTCACCATCCTTATAGGCAATATTGTTGTATTCCCTTAATTGCTCAGCTAGACTCTTGGGCTGTCCATAAGTGGACTTGAACCAATAAACCAATTATTCCCAAGTGGAAAGGATTTTGGGAGGGAGGTCAAAAAATTTTGTTGCAGCTTTCCCTTCGAGAGAGTTGACAAATAAACGCATGCAAGTGTCGTTATCATTAGCCCCTATGTTATGACAAGCATTATAAAATGCTACCAAGTGCTCATTTGTAGTAATGATTCCATTTCTTGAAAACCTAGGCAAATGATCCTTGAATTTTGGTAATGGGTGAGTAGTTGGTACAAGATTAAAGGGAGAAGATACGTGCCATGGGGTGGTTGTAGCATCTTCCTCGAATTGGAAAAGTCCATATTTCTTTACAACTTTAGCAGGATTGGTAGTGGATTAAATAGGTACTTGATGGCTATAGATACTACCAATTACTGATGAAGCAGAAGGTTGTGAGGAGGAGGGACCTCTGGTGCCACTACCACTACCTGCATATTTCATGTTGAAACTGATACGTATGGGTAATAAAGGTGAACTAACATAATCAGATAAGGTTCGCCTAAGATCACTTTCTTGTGTTGATAAGACAATTTTCCTCCTTCCTATTTTAAAAATAGGGGTAGATTCAGGGGACAACCCTCTTCTCCTTCAAGAGATGTGAGGATTAGAGGACATGAAAAGAAAGATCAAAGAGGTAGAAAAAGGGAGGTTACTGTTGATTTCTGGGCTGCCTTTGCTTGGCTTCCCAACATTCATGGATATTTATGTCCCTTTCAATTACTTCCCGGGAGCGTTCGAGTTCAACATGAGTACTAGCAGTTTCTAAAATAGTGTTGAATAAAGTCAATGCAATGTTGGTTTGGTCATCAAGACCGTTTCCAATATTGGGTTGTCTCGTAACAGGTACTATCATGGAAAAATCAATCAAAGAGTAATCTAATAAAACAAAAAAATAAAATACAATTGTGATACAATCAACCAAAGAGATATGGAAGATCTCCCTAGTATGGTTTCCAAATAAATGTTGAGGAGAAGGTATGAGGAACCTTACTCAAGAATTTTTAGATCTTGTCGGGCTAAGGCAAGATAGTTGGGAATGTCACCCGAGGTTTATAGCCTTACAAGAAATAAAAAACAATCACTTAATCCACAAGTATTAGGTACGAGGGACCAAGACTGGTTTTGTATATTTTATATGTAATTGTGCAAAATTAATAAAATAAGCAAGGAATCACATCAATGTGTACATGGATAAGAGACAAGGTTAAAAGAAAAATCTGAACCAAATCATAAGAATACACATGTGAGATAGAAATCAGAAATCCGATTTTTATATTGATTTCATTATGAGATACACAGTTGAATTCTCTTTACAAACCCCTGCGAGGGTAGGGACCAAAGTCAAATTTATAAGCCTTTGATTGGCACCATACAAAAAGACTCTGTCAACAAAAGAAAATTGAAGCTAAAGATCTAGATTAGCTTGCCACAAACTGTTGTCACTTGACTCTACAAAATATTCTTTATCAGTCATGAAATTTAATTCATAAACAAACAAGAACACACAGACTGCCAAAGATAAATTATACAACTTAAAAGACAAGTTGTTGAAAGATATGATTTAGTTTTGAATCATGTTGCCATCAATAAGATCCTGATGTCATCAAAATGATTAAGCCTTATAGTAAACTCAGAATGAATGAAGAACTAAAATATCTCACAAGTACAGAGCAAACCTTATAGCAAAAGTTCTCCTTTTATTCTCTCCTCCTTTCTTGTCTCTTCATTTGATTGAGCTTTTATCCCTCCTCAATAAGTTCTGGTAGTTCAACTACCTTTCTTTTTTTAAGCTTAATTAGCTTAACTAGTTAGTTGAGACAAATAAATAATAATAATTATATACAAGGGTCTATTTAAATAATAACTAAATTGGTGGGACCCCTTGTGACTCCCATTTTCAATTTCTTTTAATAATCATCAAAACATGAAGTATAATACMCCAAACATTTGATTCAAACATCACCCTTGTAACTCCCATCCTCATATTAATAATCAAATATTTTAATATCAACAAAATAGAACATGACTATATCCAAAAATAACATTATATCCATGCTATCCAAAACTCTGTCTAAATATATATTTGTTGTCCAAAATATTGTCAAAAATAAAAAAGATTGTCCTCAATAGAAAATAATAATAATAAGTATTAAACACCATATTTGTTGTGAGAGGCATTTTGCCTCTTTTCACTGCTGCCCTCTTTTGATCCCATTTCTGATTTATTCTGTGCAACAACCTTCAATTGATGGGAACCTTGTGGGTGGACTACATCGATGATGTGAGAACAATCACTTTGAAATGGAGATGAGAGGACACATATTTAGAGGAATCTTTAGATGGTTTGGATGGAGTGGCCACTCCTTTTCACTTGTCCAGCTCTGGCTTG
>JASDQU010945272.1:58606-72029 GCA_032191745.1 Picea mariana
TCATTGATACCGATGTAGTATGGCAGAGGAAGAAACCTCTAGTATGCAAAGATGGTTAGAATCTTTATGGTGCATTCATGAAATTTGTATGTTATGCTTGAGATGACTTATGGGTTGTTGTAAATATTGCAATGAAAGGACTACATGCTTGAATACTTACAGTTGTTTGGTTGATTGAAAGTTCAGATTGCAAGTAGGATAGTCTTGGTTATGGCGATGGGTGTAAGTCCACAATGAAGACTGTGTGCTACCACATGCAAGAGCCAAACATTATGAGAAAAATATCGTACTTGTGAAATTTGATTCTTGTGAGATGATGGATCTATCAAGGATGGACTAATGATGGTTGTTGAAGCTGAAAAGCAGGAAGAGAGTGCCACTATAGTGACATTGGAACCCTATGATATGCCTTGATCGTCATTGAGATGTGTTATGCCATGTTAAGAACAATCTAGAGGGGCGCCTTGGCTATAAGACTCTATAAGTATCCATACCTTCCCAAGCAAGGAAGCCTTGGCAAATGATGGATCGCTCAAGGGACTGTGTAGTAGAAAAGGGTATGCTTGAGCCTAGAGAGTGAGTGACTACAAGGAAGAGGAGACTTGAATGAATCTATTATGAGAGATTCATGATACATGCTAGCTGGGATCATGAGTGCATTAGGTGTGTATGAGAAAATAATGAGTTGAGTTATATCTGTGGCAGGCATATGGAGCAGATACATATTCGTATAGATAAGTATTGTACCAGAATGCATATTTTATCTTGAGTTATTTACATTTCAGTTGTGAATTGAATTCATAGATTTTATTCATATCGATGAAAGGTTTAATGCATAGAAATGGCTATAATATATACGTTTACTTTCATGGTTGTTGGAGGGATATGTTGAAATGGGGAGTTGAGTTCTATCTATGGCAGGAATATGGAGCAGATACATATTCATATAGATAAGTCTTGTACTAGATTGCATACTTTATCTTGAGTTGTTTACAATTTAGTTGTGAATTGAAACTCATAGATTGGATTCATATCAGTGAAGGGTTTGAT
Organism: Picea mariana; assembly: GCA_032191745.1. Classification (NCBI taxonomy): domain Eukaryota; kingdom Viridiplantae; phylum Streptophyta; class Pinopsida; order Pinales; family Pinaceae; genus Picea; species Picea mariana. Next base: position 59,657 of record JASDQU010945272.1, read on the forward strand.
GCATAGAAATGGCTATGATATATATGTTTACTTTCATGGATGTTGTAGGGATATGTTGAAATACTAAAAGATTGGAGATGTACCAAGACAATGAAAAGAATGACATTGCAGGTACAACTTAAGAACGATGACATAAACATTGTTGTAGTAACATAACACCAATGATGGTGGTATTCCAAGGGGGAGGGGATGTAACATCCCGGTTTGACCCTCTTGAATATTGTAAGAGTTTTATTTTTGTAGTTAATAAAAAATGACCAAGGTCAGCGGAGCAAGAGTTCCTAAAGGGGTTGTGCTACCATAAGAGGGGAAAGGTGAAGGGGTCTAAGGGGGGTTTATGCATAAAAACATCTACCTTGCGTTACCTTGAACCTTCACTAATTTCAAAATATGGTTTTTCAAAGTTAAAAGAGGTTCAAAGGAGTCGAGGAAACAAATTCCTCGATCTAAACGATCATTTCCTAAAAATTAGCAAGTTGTCTCCCATGCATTCTTGGAACTAAGAAGAGTTGAATTAGGACTCTCTTGCTATTTTTCACTCATGTAACAAGAAGGGAAATTCAAATGGGAAAGGGAAGTTGATTTTTGGTAGAAGGAAAAATGAGAGTTCTTGCTAAAAAAAGAAGCATGCCATGGAATATGAGTGAACGACCATGAAATGAAGCCATGAGAGCTCTGGAAAAACCAAGAACCAAGATTATTTCTGCTAGAGTTGAGGGACATCAGCCTAGACCTTTCCAAGCACACACCAAATCGCACTAGAGGAAGGATACTTATAAGGGATTGTTGAGTAGTGAAGGAAGACCTCTTTGTGTTGTGTGGGGCAAGTATCGTGGGTGCCAAAGAGCTACTCTGTCTTCAAAAACTCAGTAGTGAGATACTTGGTTAATAATCTTCTTGCCAAGATAGAGAAACTACCTTGAGTTTTATGCATTGCCTCTTCACCCTTGTAGTATCATAACCCAGCTAGGTGCTGGTGTCCACAACGAACTACCTACGGTTGGGTGGAAGTCACTTGTTCAATTAGTTGCTTGGTCTACATCATTCAACAAATAAATTTTCATCTTTGTTCTGCAAATTCTTATGAATATGGTTTATCAAATCTATATGATGTGTGAAGTAACATATATATATATATGTGTGTGTGTGTGTGTGTGTGTGTGTGTGTTTCTCTCTAATTTTGGAAGTCTTTGTGTGGTTTCCATATCCAAAAAAGAAAATTATTTGTGTGTCTACATCTTACAAAATATTTACCCTCTATTTTTCGAGCTATCTTATCTGCACATAAATTGGGCAAAAAAAAAATTTAGGTTATTTTATCTTATGATTTGTTCAGTGTCGAGGAATATTTTAGAGAGATTCTCTTAAAATGGGCATCTCTCTTTTTATAATTCCCAACTAATAGTCTCCTAGCTGGCTCTTGACATGAGATGGTTCCACCGTCACACACACACAAGTTGTATGAAAAATCCAAATGAAAACTAAGGTGCCATTCATTTCCTCTAACCTTTGTTGCAAATTGATTGTGTGATTACATTATGGGTGTGATTTTTCCATGTCCCACTTATCCCCCCCTGGCCTCCTCTATAGAGTGATTGTTTGGGATTCATTTCTAGGTGCCATTCATTTCTTATGACTTCCTTTGTGGAGCAATTGTCTAGGATTTGAAGTTTTCAGAACATTGTGGGTGTGATTCTTCGAGGCGATTGCTTCTTTGTATCAGTGGTGATTAGGAATCGTCCTGAAGTAGATGGGAAACCTGTAGCCGTATGTGTTACACATTATTTTGGTCACCCCAGTGATCCTTTTACAGCATGTGTTCATGTTCCCAAAAGAGCCTTCCTTCATGGGAAAAGTGACTGGCTTTCTCTTCTCAAAAACCCTATTAAAGAAGATCGCCACAGGCTGCACTATACGCAGGGTACGACGATGCCTGATCGTCGCTCTCTGCCTTAAAACTGGTTTGCGACGTCGCCACAGACGGTCCTATAGCCAGGGTGCGATGATGCTGGAAGACTAAGAAAAGGTCGACCTTCACGAAAGTTCTAGAAGGGGATCTTCTAGAAGGTGAGGTGGCATCCGTATGGTTGGGATCCTACTCGCTTCTCTGATTTAGTGGCATCATCCTATTCTCTTCAACCATCTCTCTTTCCCCTATATAAAGAGGGATTTCTCATGGAAAAGGCTAAGGTTAATAAAGGTTGAATAGGCTAAGAATTGTATGAGGGATTCTATTTCAGTTGATGCTTGAGGGCTTCATTTAAGTTCATCAATTTATTGTGGATCTTCTTCATGCAAGTTTGGAGTAAGTGTGTGTGTTGGAGCAAAGGGCCACTGAAAGGGGACCTTGTAACATCAAGGTTGTTTGGTTGTATCTTCCACTTTTACTTAAAATAATGCAGCGACATGTTTCTTTCCCATAAAACCATTCTCGTTTTATTGTATGATTCCTTGATCACATGCATAAGTTTTCATTGAGTATACTATTGTTGCTTTCACTTTGGTTGGTTTGTGTTCCCTTGCAGGTCTAATATCACAGGAGCACCATAGTAGAGCAAGGACAAAAAAGATATAAGTAAGCGATATTTAAATGGTATGTCACTCATCTCTTGTTTGGTAGTAAATTCAATGATTAGAGCTTAGGGAAAGCATCATGTCCTGTCCTGTTTTGTTCTAGATCTAGGTGAATCTAGGGAGATCAGTTTATGTCCGCATTTACCAATTAATCCAATAACAATAGGTGATAGCTCTGAGAAAAAGCTATGATGACGGTTGCAAGAGGCAACTATTTAGATAGTCTCTAGCCTAGACATAGAACATTGTACACGAATGTACACACCCATGTGAAGAAGAAGACAAATAAGAGTATCTCTTATGGAGATTGATTGTGAGGATCAGAAGGCTCCAAAGACGACCATACAAGCTAATTTGACCACTCTTCAGATCATCAGGAAGAGTCGGTAGTGCCAGAAGGGCCCTACCTAGAAACAATGTAGTAAAACCAACATGTTCTCGTGATACCTTGCATAATGCAAAGGAGATACAGATGCATGGCATTGATAAGCCATACTATGAAAAGTAACAGATGACTCCACCAGAGGTGAGGCAAGAGACCCCACCAAGTACTAGCTTCGAAGGAGCTAGATTTCAGAGGGAGTCAACACTTAGGATCCAATAGGGAGGAGCAACCTCCCAGTACAATCCATAGGAGATTAGACTTCAGAAAAAGTCAACAAATGCAGCAGAAACAGGTGGCTCCAGAGATCATATAGACTCAGAGGGAGTCAAGCTTTAGAGGGAGCATGCAGATTCAGAGTGACCCTAATCTCAAAGACAGTCAGTGGCTTAGAGACTTTCATTCGAGAAGTATTCCTTCTTAGATTCAAATAGGAGAGAGAGATGTCTTCTAGGACTGACAGACAAGTGTCATGAGTTGAGGAGGCTAGATCAAAGCTTCAGAGGCTTCTAGAAGATGTGAGATATCCTGGGAGGATTCCCCTGTCTCGATAGACCTTGTTGTAGTGACAGAGGAGGTAGCCAGTTAGAAGGACTAGGACATATATTTTGCCTCAGTTCTAGAAACCACACATGTTTTCCAGCTATGTAGCGTTGATGAGCAACGTCATTGATTCAGAGCCTTACACTATTGAAGAAGTTACTGAGAAGCAGGAATGGAAGGATGACATGATGGAGGAGTATCAGTCCATGATGAAGAATGATGTGTGATAGATGGTTCTGTGACCAGAAGGGAAGTCAGTAGTGACTTCCAAATTGATCTACAAGATCAAGCATGTTGCAGATGGTAGCATAGAGATGTACAAAGCTTGATTTGTAGCCCGAGGATTCTCCCAACAAAAGGGAGAATATTATGACGAGACACTTGCTCTGGTAGCTAGAAGAAGTGTACATAGAGAAACCACAAGATACATGAGAAGGAGTCTCATGGCTGCAAACTGAAGAAGGCTTTGTACAAGCCTAAGCTGGCACCTAGGGCGTGATATGCCAAATCAAACAATTTTTTGATGGTTTCCCATTGATCCTACGTGTGGATGACTTGTTTCTAATAGGAGATGATAATCTCATTGTTGGGTGCAAGAGGGATATCGATTCATAGTTCGAGATGAAGGATCTAGGTCTGATGCATTACTTCTTGGGATTGGAAGTGTGGTAGAGATTAGGTGAGATTTTCCTTAACGAAGGAAAATATACTATTGAGATTATACATAGGTTCAGGATGATGGACTGCAAGTCCATGACCACACCCATGACGATAAATCTGAATCTCTTGAGTGACAAATCTTCAGATTTTGTGGATGCCACTATGTACAGACAGTTGATTGGATCCCAGATGTACCTGGTTAACACCAGGACAGACATATGATTTGATGTGAATATCTTGAATTAACACATGGTTGAACCTAGACAGGTACATTGGATGGAAGCAAAGCATATGTTGAGGTACCTTCATGGTACAGTTGGATATGGATTAAGATATGTCTCAAGTGGAGATGTGAAGCTGCAGGGATATACAGATTCTGACTAGGCAGGGAGTGTATTGGATCGAAAGAGTACTTTCAGATGTTGTTTTAGTCTGGGATCAGGCATGATCTAATGGTTGAGCAAGAATCAGACATTAGTGGCACTTAGTACATCGGAAGTTGAGTATATCGCAGCACATGTGGCAAGCCGTGAAGCAGTGTGACTCTGAAAGTTGCTAGCTAGGATATTTGATCTAGAATTGGAGCCAAATTTGATACATTGCGACAATAAAAGTTTAGTGAAGCTTACCATTCCATGACAAGTCTAATCATATAGAGATCAAATATCATTACATCCAGGACATGGTGCAAAGAGGAGTTGTGGAGCTCCAAGACACATCCACGGATGAGCAGATAATGAACATTTTCACCAAGCCCTTATCAAGAGTAAAGTATGAGTACTTCAAGGACAAGCTTGGAGTGTTGTCGAATGTCCACACCCATTGAGAGGGAGGTGTGTTATTTCTTCTCATGCAAACTAACCCCTCTCGCCAATGGTTCCCTAGATCATTCACGTGAGGTGACCGAGGGGGTAATGCACTGTCTGAACTGTTGAGAGAAGAAACATCACACATGTAGTCGTAAGACTATGGAGAAGACTGTGTGACTCCATATAGTAGTTCTGTGCTACTTTTGTGGTTTTGCACCACTCACAGAGACTATGTGTCTCTGGACAATATTTGTGTGCTACTACGGTGGATGTATTCCACTAGCGGAGGCTTTGTGACTCCGAACAGTAGCTATGTGCTACTTCGGTGGATGTGTTCCACTGGTGGAGGCTGTGCGACTCCAGACAGTAGTTGTGTGCTACTTTGATGGTTGTGTACCACTAGCAAAGATCGTGTGTCTGTGGACAATAGTTGTGTGCTACTACAGTGGATGTGTTCCACTAGCAGAGGCTATGTGACTTCAGACACTAGTTGTGTGCTCCTTCAACGGATGTGTCCCACTGGTGGAGGTTGTGTGACTCCAGACAATAGATGTGTGCTACTACAGTGGATGTGTTCCACTAGCAGTGACTTTGTGTAACTGGACAATAGTTGTGTACTACTTAGTAGCAGTTGTGATCTATTGGATGACATTACAGTAGTTGTGTGCTACTAGTTGATTGTCATAGAGATTACCAAATCAATTGATGTAGTTGTGCGTACTACAACTTGATCGCAAAGACTGTGCCTAATGATTCAAGCTACCAAAGGCATTGTAGCAACCATGTGCCTGCTAGAAGATTGCAGAGTAGTCAATGGACTACCAGATGAAGACATCGTGAAATATGCCTCCCTAGCTAAAAGGGAGTGTTGATGTTTTGGTAGCTACAGGAGGATATTTCCCTCCTAGATTACCTTTCCAAGATGCGGAGAAGATTCTGGAAGCAAGAGATCCATTGGATAGATGTTGAAATACCTTAGAAGAGAAGTCGGCCCATAAGAATAAAGTAATAATGAAAATACACATGTCCATAGAAGAAGTCGACCCAGTATAGTAGCGAGGAAGACTATAAATAAGGAGGCACCTTAGCTCATTTGTTCACTCACTCACACTCTCCCAGCTACATAGAAGTAAGGTGCAAGTTTGGAGGAGGTGATGTAGTAACTGTAGCTGTATAATTTATTATTGCTCAATCTTTTGGTATCTCTCTCTTGTGTGCTACTCCTTGAGGAGGTGTGCTACCTTTGTATGGTGTTGCTACTGCAACTAGGGTGGTATTTCTGGTTAAGCTAGCATTTGTGCCAGGGTTTATTTGATTGGACTTGCTTTGTGAATGAAATCTATCTAAGAAAGGTTATGGGTTTTTCCCCCATTTGGGGTTTTCCCAGGATAAATCTCTCGTGTTCTTTACTATCTCTTGTTTATGTTGCTACTGCTCAGTACATGATATATATGTTAATGGTAATGAAGTAAAAGAACACTAGTAACACTAATTCTCTGTAAATAAGGAAAATATAACAAGGGAAAGAACGAAAAACAAAAGGTGAAGTTTTCTTGTAAAATTTGTAAAGATGATCACCTTACCCACCTATGCCCCAAAATCGAGGAAGCCTCAAGGCTCTTATCACAGTTATTCATTGTGCTGACAAATTTGTTTCTACATAATCATCACATGGCTTCAGAGACCTCCAACACTGGAAATGCGTCGAGCGGGAGTCAAAACCCCTCGACACATAAAGGTGTCCATCTATGTGTTAATACGGTCAAGTCTCAGATTGATGTAGCCACTCGATCTCGTGATTATGATTCTTCACAGACTATTGTAGGTCCAGAGTCTCCTTCACAGAGGAACGCCTTATTATCTGTTTTGGGAGCTCTAGACCCATGTGGCTCAAATTTTATAAAGTTTGACGTCACAGAAGTTAGGCCTCGCTTACCTTACCATGTGGCCTTTCAAATCCATGTCGAGTACACAAAAAATTACCATCAAACACACTGTAATTGATGAAGGTGCTGCGACATGCATGATGTCCCTAACATGTTGGAAAGCCATTGGCTCTCTGAATCTATCCCAATCTATGACTATGTTGACTGATTTTGATGGGAATTTGTTCTGACCCCACATAATTCTTACCGCTTTTCTGGTCCAGTTAGGTGGAAAGACAATGGAGGTTGATTTCGAGGTGGTTGATGTGCCCCTCAATTATAATTTACTACTAGGGCATAATTCGACTTATGCCATGACAGTAGTTGTGTCATCCATTTTGCACACTTTATGTTTTCCTCACGAAGGGAAAATAGTGATGATTGATCAATTGTCCTTTGCGCACACTAGTCCTAATGCACTAGTTGTACCTTCGGTCCTTGTGATCGACAATTATCAACAAGCAACTGAGGATGTTGGTGTTGGAATGTATTCCTCTCTCATGGGTAGCTTTAATTTCATGGCACCAATTAATCACATTCATGCCATTTCCAATGATTATTTGTCGTCGATGAGGTCCGTTCCTTTCCGTACTTTGTATTTCAATGACCCTTGGACCCTACCTTCCCCGACTATGTCATACGAAGGTCAACCGCACATTAGGATGGCAATGCCATTATCAACAACAGAAATTGTGTATCATTCTGTTCTTGACGCTATTGTTGACCCAGATCCTTTCTCCTCGCAGATAGACGAGGAGGATCTTGTTCCAGAGCCCATATAGATCGTCCAATCTTCTTGTTCGCATGATTGCCTCGAGGATACTGTACCCTCGGATGAATCCATCTTAGAGGCCATTTATGGTCCTGATAGACCTTGGGACGATATGCATCATCAATCCTATTTCCTCCCAAAACTTATTAGGATCGAATAGGATGACTTTAGATCTACCTTGAGTGAGATGGTCAGTCACGTTGTGGTTCCATTAGATACGCATGGTATTTATTCCTAAGAAAACATTGCAGATATTTCTCGTACTGTCACGATCGACATCTCTCGAATTCATGGAAAAATTAAGAACGTATATATCGATGCAGATTGTTTGCCTAAAGAAATTCAGATATACACTAATCTCTTCAAATAATTTCGTGATATATTTGCTTGGTCGTATGAAGAGATGTCAGGGATCAACCCCAACATTATCGAACATGAGTTTAAGACCTATCTGGATGCTAGACCTATTTGACAACATCTTAGAGTTGTTAATCCTAGGAAGGCCCCTGCTATTAAGGCAGAGGTAGTGAAGCTACTCAATGTTGGTTTCATCTACCTGGTTCCCTTATTTGAATGGGTGTCCAACCCCATTCTCGTGAATAAAAAACAAGGAAGCATCCGCATATGTATGTATTTTTGAGACCTGAACAAGGCTTGTCCCAAAGACAACTTCCCAACTCCTTTTATTGACCAGATTCTTGCTAAGTGCGTAGGAAGAAACATATTTTCTTTTATGGACAGATTTTCAAGGTATAATCAAATTCAAATCAAACCCGAGGATAAACATAAGACGATGCTTATTTGTCCCTGGGGTACTTTTGCATAACGAAAAATGCCTTTCGGCCTTAAAAACGCCGAAGCAACCTTCAAACGCGCCATGACCTTTGCTTTTCATGATCTCAAGCATATTTTCGAAGCTTACCTAGATGATCTTGCTGCTCACTCTCACAAGAGAGTAGATCACTCCACTCACCTTCGATTAGTATTTGAGAGATTTTGTTACTATCGCATTCGGTTGAACCCTCACAAGTGCATCTTCTACGTTAGGTCTGGTCGTATTTTAGGATTCTTAGTATCTGAGCATGGGATCATTGTAGATCCTATGAAGGTTGAGGCAATACTTCGATTGCCTCCCCTGCGCAACATTTGACAACTTCAAGGTTTACAGAGGAAGGCTAATTTCCTGCGTCGATTCATAGTGAACTATTCCAATTTAACTAAGGGTTTCATGTGTCTTTTGAAGAAGGATACTCATTTTATATGGGATGAGCAAGCCCAAGAATCTTTCGATGTTGTTAAGAAAGATTTGGTATCAACACCTCTACTGAATCCTCCAGACTACAATAGAGACTATTTGCTTTATATCACTGTGTCCGAAGGGACGGTTGGTATTGTTCTGGTTCAGGAGGATGATGAGCTCCATGAGCACATTGTCTACTATCTCAGTCGAAACCCTGTTCAGGAGGATGATAAGCTCCATGAGCACATTGTCTACTATCTCAGTCGAAACCTAGTAGATCCTGAACTTAAATACTCTGACATAGAGAAACTAGCCTTGGTTGTCGTACATGCAGTTCAAAGATTATGACATTATATATTACTTTGCAAAACTACCGTAGTTGTAGATATCAATCCATTTCAATACGTCCCCACCAGGAGTATCATAAGGGGGAAATACAATAAGTGGATTATTATTTTGCAAGAATTTCATCTCGATTTCGCGTTGGCAAAGTATAAGAAATCGCTAGTGTTTGCTGAGTTGATATCGAACTTCCCTCGACTAAATGAGGACATTTTTCATGATGATTCATTCACAGATGAACATATCTTCCTTATCTCATCTTCAGACCCCTGGTATGGAGACATTCTAATTTATCTTCAAACCTTGAAGCTATCCCAACATCTGTCGACAGGCGATCGATGACGTATACATCATCAAGCTAAAAATTACCTTATCATCGGTGACACTTTGTATCGTTGAGGAGTAGATAACATTTTACGTCATTGCTTGACTCACAAGGAAGTCAAGTTTGTTCTCAATGATTGTCACAGTGTGGCTTGTGGTGGTCATTTATCTGAGCTTGCAACGTCCCAAAAAATATTGCAAGACAATTATTTTTGGTCGTCAATTTTTAAAGATTGTGTTGAAGCGTCAAGAAATGTCACCCTTTCCAGGTGTTCGCTTGGAAAATGCGCTCGCACCCAGCCCCTCTTCACCCAGTCGTCACCGTCGGTCCCTTTACCAAGTGAGGGGTAGATTTTATGGACTGTAACCTAGCTCTGGCTGGGGGCATCAACATATCATTGGGTCTGTGGATTACTTCACTAAATGGGAAGAGGCGATGCCTACCGTTAAATTCGATGGTAAGACTACAACATTCTTTGTATTCAACCAAATTATAGCCTAGTTCGGTATCCCAAGAGAGATTGTCACTGATCATGGCAGTCACTTTCAGAATGAAATGATGAAAGAGTTAGCATCAAAACTAGGGTTTAAGCACAATCATTCTTCCCCTTCCTATCCCTAGGAAAATGGACATGTAGAGGCGGTGAATAAATCTCTCAAGACCATATTGCAAAAAACTATTAGCCAAAGTAAATTTGATTGGCATATGATGCTTTACCTTGCACTTTGGGCATATCAAACCTCTGTAAATACTTCCACCAGTTTCTCTCATTTTCAGTTAGTACATGACGTGGAGTTGATTCTTCCAATTGAATGTGAAATCCCTTCCCTCAAACTCGCAATTGAGATACTACCTGACACATCCAATCTTGAAGAATGCCTCACACACCTAGAGCATCTTGATGAGCAGTGCCGAGAGGCCTCTACGTCTATCGAAATGAATAAATGACGTGTTAAGGTTCAATATGATAGGTCTGTGTGTCCTCGACAGTACGTTGAGGGTGACTTGGTTCTCCTGTATGACCAAGCCAAAGAACTATCGGGGGCAGGCAAGTTCAACCCCATGTGGCACGATCCTTATATTGTGCGACATGTCTTAAAGAAAGGAGCCTATGAATTGGAAGATTATGATGGGAATATGCTGGATGAGCCCATAAATGGGCTCTACCTTAAAAGGTATTACGCTTAAGCCCTCAAATCTTGGGCATGACCTTTTGTATACTAGTGTATCTTAGTGTATATACATGTTTCCCTTTGTGTCATTGACTTTCTTATCAAGTTTTCCCTTGGTTGGTAGATGTCGACCGAGTCTTCAGTTTACTTAGGATTCGCGCGCGGTGCCAGTTGTCATATGCGAAACATGGTTTTCGTTGCTTGGGTCATTTTACCACCCCCAACCCCTCGGGCCTTGAGATTCACTACCTCACCTTGGTGACACAATCTTGTGATCAAATATGTGTCGTTCACTTCAATCCTCAATGGTTTCCCATCGAGGTTGAACAACTCTATCTCCAGATCCCAGTAGTTTACTAGCAACTGGAGCAACCTCACTTGAGCCCTCATTCCCTTAAGAGCTCAAAATTTATAAAGGCTACATCTTTTTATGGCTTGTTGGGGCCTTGGATCCCTTCCCATTGTTGCATCTATCTCTTCATGCTCCCTCTTCCTCCATTCAATCACCATTGTGCAAAGGAAAAGCCATTTTTTGAGTTAAAACCTTTCAAAAATGTCTTCATGGACTTATACGCAGGCTAACTTGGTTACAATCGTGTATAGGGTTGCATATACGCAGGCAAGTTTCACTTTACCCACGTATATGGGGTCGTATAGGCGACCCGATGAACTGTCACCCACGTACGCCCTAATTTCCATATTACGCCCTCTAATACTAAAAAAATGGGGCCTAAAATTGAAATTTAAACCATTGAAATTTAAATAAAGGGGATGTGCACTTACTTGGTCCAGACGGTATTGATTCCTTTGATTATATGTCCTGCAATTAACACTTGAAGATAGTGGGAAAAATGGCCTAAAATGCACTATGTGGGTAAAAAAATTCAAATGGTATGGTAAAATGGTTTATTTTTACTATTAGTAGATTTTTTTTTATCCACTTCATATAGTTTGTGCTAATTTTTGACCTTATGGACTAATAGTGCAGTGGAAAGAATTCGTTTTTGGTGGTTTTGTCTAGGATTTTTTGTGGTTTCCAGCGTCATAACGCCCGGTCATGCCTTCGATAGCTATATTCTTTCACTGATATATATGATAGGTTGTCACTTCGTTTTGCATTCTTGCATCATCCTATGACCGTGATCCATATGCCCTTGGTATGAACCCATTTATTAGCGACATGGAAACTTTTTACTGCTACTAGAAGTGTCGTTATTAGGTGCTAGAGGCTTACCAAACATGGGTTCCCTAGTTAGAACCTTTGTGCCATTTTGTGACCATGCAAAAGTTATTCCATAGGACCGAGAGTTCCTTATAGTTCTAATATGACTTTGCGTTCGAACCCCATATTCTTACTCACAAGCATTCTAACCGTTACCTATGGGACTCCCCCTGAGTCTTGGTTAAGCTCTTTTTTTACTCTCTAAAAAATGAAAAGATTGTCTCTTTCACACTCGTTAAACGACTTTGACAAGAAATCTATTTGGTGTAAGTTTAACCCTTTTTCGAACCAAGTAGACTACTTACGAAAAATGAAGACTCTAGTCACTATTGGCTAGAAGAGTTCTCCTGGGCATTGTTTCATACTTTTTTGGGCCTAGGGGACTAAATCTACAAAAAAGGACATTC
>JASDQU010945273.1:0-18550 GCA_032191745.1 Picea mariana
GTGATTTGAGAATTGTAATATGTGATTTATTTGTAATGTAATCATTAAGGGAGGGTGTTAGAATTAATGATTAATTTAGGGGTTGGTTGAAGATTTATAGAAGGTTGTTGAGATATTCTCTCAACCTCTCCCTCCATGAGTGGAATCAGTTGGATCTGAATCCAACTATATATATATGTGTACTGTGTTGTGTTTAATATAAGATAATATATCTGATTGTGTGTAATTTTCGTGTTATGGCTGCTCTCTTAAATTCTGTCAAACTCTTCTAAAACATGGCTTCCCGAAGCGAGTATTTTGAACATAACTACAGTATTAGAGATAAATTTACCCATCAAAACAAAAAAATTTAGAGTATAATCGATTGATGCGTAAAATACAAGGCAATTTATTTTCATTAATATTGAAATACTTAAAAGTTCTTATTCCTTCAATAATGCATAGCGGTGTTCTTAAAGTTTATTATGTGTATTCCTAAGTGGTTTACATTATCAAGAATAATGATTGTGATTCAAGGAGATTACTGTTGGAAAAATTTGTCATAGGCTTTGCAGAGATTTAGAAGGAATAATTAAGAGAGGGAGCACAGAATATTGCACTTTTGTTTTTGTAGTAAGAAAATATTGTAGTGTTGTAGTGGAAGAGAGAATAATATTGGTAGTTTCTAGCAAGTAGAAATGGAAAACCATAAACTGTTTATGGTTTTATTTTTGTCTATTTATTTAGGGTTAAGTCTTGAGGCATTGAGGGAGAATAAGTTTTAGCTTATTATTGTGCTCCCAATTTTTTTCCAAGATTATACTAAACATTCTTGTTGAGAGCACAAAGACTCTATAGTGTAACAATTTATTGTTGAGTAATACATTGAGAGTTCTTTAGAGTGAGAGGTTTTCTTCCACAAGGGTTTTCCCTATGATGTCATGTTGTTAATGGTTTGATGTTTAGTTTTGCAACTATTATTCTTCGTCTGTTTTTACACATTATTCTCTCATAGATTAGTTTAGGAAGTATGTTATGAACCTCAGCTTCATTTGATTTGGTATCAGAGTCTCACCACCTTTGTTCCAAGGTGTTAGGGACTAGGTTTTTAATCTAATATTTTTTTTATTGGAAGCTTATGGAGAAGGAAATATTGTTGCACCGAAATGGTGAGCACATCAAGATTAGAAATGGAGAGTTTTAATGGAACTAAATTTGACTTGTGGAAGATCAAGATGGAAGATCTTCTCATAAATCAAGATCTATGGGTTGCACTATATGGAACCAAACCCATTGGTATGATAGATGAAGAGTGGGTGGTGTTGGAGAGAAAGACAAGAAGCCTTATCATGCTCTATTTGGATGATTCAATATTATTGAACATTTCTAAAGAAAAAAAAACACAACATATCTTTGGAAGAAGATGGGGGATTTGTATTAGCATAAATCCTTTCTTAATAAATTCTTTATGTGAAAACGTTGTTTTCCTTAGGAAAGGGTGATGGTAAATTTCTAGTTGAGCATCTGAATGCATTCAATATTGTTGTGACCCAATTGATCTTAGTTGGAGTGAAGATGTATGAAGAGGATTGTTGTATGACCCTTTTGTGTTCCTTTCCTGATTCATGGGACAGCCTAGTAATGACCATTGGAAGCACTGTGAAGACATTGGCACTTGATGAAGTTGTGATTGGTTTAATCTTAGATAAGCTGAGGTGAAAAGCCTCTAAATACACCAATGAGACATTGGATGTTCATGGAATATTGTAGGAGAAAGGAAAGAAGCGAGAAAAGGGTAGGTCAAAATCCCATGAGGGACATAAGACTCCTCGAAAGTCCAAGTCAAAATTTTGGAACTATGGCAAGGTTAGTCATTTCAGAAGGGACTAGAAGGAAGAGAAGAAGAAGAATAATAGGTGAAAGAATGATTATGATGATGAGTTTGAAAAATATTCTCAAGAGGATGGTGGAGAATCCTTTTTCGTAGTTTTGGAGACCCATGTAGTGTAGAGTGCATGGTTGATAGGCTCTTGAGCTTCCTTCGATGTGACTTCCCATCAACACTAGTTCTTAGTGTATGAGAAATATGGCGATGAGATGGTATACCTTGCTGATGACTATCCTCTTATCATTGTTGGTTGCAAAAGATTCTTGATCAGATTCCCTGAAATGGGATCAATCAAGTTTTCACATTCCAAGTTTAACATGAAACCTACTATCAATAAGTACACTTAGTGATCTGAGTGTGTATGTTTTCATAGTTAGACATAATTGTCGTAAAAATTTCTAGAGATAACTGTGTAGAAAATTTTGAAACGTCGAACGTTTCAAGTGGACACTTTGCCCCTCACGAGGAACAATAGACGCTCAATAATACAAAAATAATATCTGAAAGAATAGATTCATAGGGTAGGAACAAGAGATAGTCGTTGAGAGAATAATAGAATGTTGTGAAATAATAATAAAGTAAGAAAACATAAAATAAGGGATCTAAAACAAGTTAACCATTGATCAATATTGGATTAGTTATGTTGGAATAACACCAACTATTAGGAGAGAGAGAAAAATAATAATAATATCTTTTAAGAAATTTGTTAAGAAATAAATAAGCAAAGATAATAAATAATAATTACTAGAGAAAAGAGTAAAACCAATAATAAGAAAGAAAAGGGAAGAACGGGGTAAAGGTAAGCCATAAATTTATGAATAAAATTGAAATTAAACAAAGTTTTTTAATTTAAAAGAATAGGTCTAATGATCTAAGGAAATGTATTGGATGAGTTTGCACTCATCTTCAGGATTGAAATTATTGGGTAAAATTTTGGTTTGGTCAAAGAATATTATGTGATTATATATAAAGGAGTGTTCTGCAATAGTTGACTTAGTGATCTCGTTGTGGGTTGTGTTAGCTATATGCTTTTTGAGATTATCTTTAAAAGATCGACCTGTTTGGCCTATGTATGACTTTCACATGAGAACATAATTTAGTAGACTCTTGGGCCAACCATGTGGTCAAATTTTTCCTCATAACTAATCCAATCTTGATCAAAATTTAAATTTTTTGACATCTCTTCTTTTAATATTCTCCATGGTCAACTTATTATAAAAATATCTTATTAGAATTATAATTTTTAATACTTCTTACTCAACGGTTAGATCTCTTATTTTATTTTTTCTTACTTTATTATTCTTTCACAATGTTCTCTTCTTCTCTCAATGGCTATATCTTATTCTTACCCTTAAATCTATTCTTTCACACACTATTTTCACATTATTGATCTTTTTTTGTCCCCAATGATGGGTTGAGTGTCCACTCAAAATGTTGGATGTTTTAAAATTCTCTACAAACTTTATCTCCAAAACGTTTTACGTCAACAATTAATGGTGTCGATGTGTAAGTTGTTTTCTCTTACAAAGGGTGCAAGATGGTATAAGGAGCCACGGTACTTGCTAAGAGTGATCATGTGGTAAATTTGTTCTATATTGATGCATGCACTATTCATTGTAATAGCTCTTCAATTTATGTAGTGGAGTGATTTGTAGGATTCCACACTTTCACACTCAAAACCTCATGAACACAATCTCTATTTAGAAACTAGGTTACCCGTAGGGAATACAATGCTAAGACACCAATGATTCAGTCATATCGGTGACAAGGGACTACAAGCCTTGAAAAACAAAAATCTCATCGATGGATTGGATGATTATTCTCTTCAATTTGATTTCTATGAACATTGCATATATGGAAAACACAATTTAGTTCATTTTTATTCTAGCTCTCATAAATATTTTTCATTTTTGGACTTAATCCATTTTGATGTATTTTTTTCATCCTACTAAAGTTGCTTCAATTTCTAAGGCTTTGTATTATGTGTCATTCATTGATGAATTTTCTATAAGGACATGGGTGTATTTTCTTAGATCCAAATTTGAGGTTTTTAGTTGATTTAAGGAGATTAACGGTCTCTTGTAAAATTAGACTAGTAGGAATATTAAAGTGTTGAGAATTGATAATGGCAGTGAGTTCTAATATGCAAAGTTTGATATGTTTTGTAAGGAGAATGGTATTGGAATACATAGGAAAACTCCGTATACCCCTCAATAAAATGGAGTTGAATAATGGAACAGTAAAACATCGATGGAGATAACTAGGAGTATGATTAGTTGAGCCCACCTAGAAAAAATGTTCTAGGATAAAACAATTGCTACTACATGTTACTTGATTAATAGGTCTCCCACATCATCTCTTATGGATAACACCCCTATCAAGTTATAGATAGGAAATAACCCCTCACTTCAACATCTCCACTTTTTGTTGTTGTGAGGCATATGCTCATGTGCCTAAGGAGAAGTGGTCTAAGTTGGATAACAAGGAAATGAAGTGTATCTTCATCAAATATCATGTTGGTGTTAAAGGGTACAACCTTTGGAATCTTGTCATTGGAAATTTTTATATAGAATAAGTGTTATTTTCAAAGAAGTTACACATTCTCCAATATTGGTGTAGCTAGAAGAGAAAGAGAACACACTAGTGGTTTAGCTACCACCAAAGAACGAGAAAGTTGAACCAAAAAGTGAACATGAATTTCATGAAATACCTAATGAGGATGATTTAGATACTCAGGAAGAGGAGGAATAAAATACACCTTGAATTGTAAGGAGGTCTATTCGACAAAGAAGGAAACTGAAAATGTATAATTGTAGTCACTCTTATTTTAGATGGATATTTGATTTATTTATTAATATTAATGAGCCTATAACTATGAAAGAGACAATGAATATGGAAGATGAGGATTCTTGGTGACTGACCATGGATGAGGGAATGTATACAATTATAAATCATGATACATGGGACTTGGTTCCATTGGTTGATGGACGAAAACACATTATATGTAAATGGGTGCTCAAAAATCAGTTTGGTTTCGATGGTAGTGTTGAAAAGAAAAATCCAAGGTTGGTTGCTAAAGGATATTTCCATGTTGAGGGGATAGAATTTGGTGATATATTTTCCCTATGTTATAAGCTAACATCTATTAGTTTCTTATTATATGTAGCAATAACATTTTATTTAGAGATCTAGAACATATATGGATGTGAAGATTGCATTCCTACACGGTGACTTGAAGGAAGAGATTCGTATAACACAGAGAGAACACCGTGTTGAAAAATATAAAGATTCATTATTTTTCAAGTTGAAAAAGTCTTTATATGGTCTCAATTGAACTCCCATAATTTGATACCAAAATTTTCATTCCTTTGTGTTGAGATCAGAATTTTTGAGATCCAAATCAAATCACCATGTGTATTACAAACAAAATAGTGACAATTTCCTTGTTATCACTCTCTATGTAGATGGTTTGTTATTCTTTGGTAATGGTAAATATGTGATTTGTGATTTGAAGTTTCATCTTTCATCACAGTTTCATATGGAGGACTCGGGGATGCAAAATATATATTAGGAATGAATATAAAGAGAGATAGAGAAAATAAAATGATTTGGTTGAGCCAAAATAAGTATATAAACTATGTTCTACAATGTTTTTAGATGGAAAATTACAAACCATTGAGTGTTCCAATTTCTGTGGGAACTAAGATTTCAATTGAGTGGTGTCCTACAACACTCAGAGAGATGGTGGATATGGCATATATTACTTATGATAGTATAGTTGGTAGTCCAATGTATATTTTTACTAGACCATACATTTCCCAAGAAATGAGAGTCTAAAGTTGATTTATGGCTAATCTAGGATGTGAACACCCAACTAGTGAAGAGGGCCTTTAGGTATTTGCAAGGTACCTTTAAATATTTCATTTTCTATTTATGTGGATATTAATTAGGCAAATGATGTAGATAGAAGGATATCTATGAGTGGTTACATTTAGGAAAAGACATGAAATGATCTTACTCAAGCATTTTCAAATTCTGCTTGGCTAAAGAAAAATAGATGGGAAGGTCACCATATGGTTATAGCCATAAAAAATAATATCCTAACTCACAAGTATTAATTACAAGTGCTTAGGCTAGTCTTTTATAAATAAAATCTTGCTGGAAAATTCATTATTTATATGATTTTTTGAATATAACAGTTGTTGAAATAAATGTAGAGATAGAAGCAAAGACACCAAGATGATAATCGAGATAGACAAGACATCAAGAAATCCTTTATTTCATTCCAATTCACCAAAGAGTCATTCTCTTTACAAAATTTCATGAAGAAAGTTTGGACCAAAGTAAAACTTAGACATCCCCAATGGAACATACAAAATGACGTCTAACAGAAAATAAAAAATTGTACTCTAAAAGTTGGATCAACTTGCGATAGATTGCATCCCACTCGATTATGCACAATAGCCTTTGTCAGTGATGAAAACTAATTCACAAATAGACAAGTCTACACAGACTATCAAAGATAGTTCAACACCTCTGAAAAAACAAGTGTCTGAATGATGTAATTCAACCCTGAATCTTGTTGGCTACAATAAGACCCTGCTATCATAAAAAAGAACTAGGCTTGTGATACATTAAGGAGTGAATGAAAAATGAACTATCTCAACATAAACTCAAGAACAAAACTTAGTATGCTTCTCCTTCTATCCTCCACTTGTTCCTCCCTTTCCTTTTTCTTTTAAGCAATTAGAATTGGTTGAAGTAGTTGAACTACCTCATTAGTTAATTTAACTAAAAACTCAACCAACTTTTTAGTTAGGGGGAAAAGTCCTAAATCATAATAAGGGTTATAAATAAATAATAACTAGTAGGTGAGACCCCTTGTGACTCCCATTTAGATATTAAAAATCATAACATAAATAGTTAATTAAGCAAAACACCCCTCCTTGTGACTCCCATCATCACATTCATATTTGAAAAATGTTCTCATTGATATTTGAAATTATTTTCAAAAATATATTATCAATATATCCCCAAAAGCCTGTTGTCCAAAATTTTGAAGTCAACTATTCTCAACAACAAATAATTAAATAAAACTTAAAATCCATATTTTCCAGTCTGTGAGGAAATGTTTCCTTTGTTGCTACTATAACCTTTTAAACTCTTTGAATTTTCCTTAGGCTATGTGGAGCCCTTAGGCCTAATATCACTGATCACATTAGAGCAATCGTCCCTCAATTGCATGCGAGAGGACACCGATTTATCAGAAATATTTGAAGGTGGGGAAGGAGCAACAGTGGATTTTCCTTTTTCAGGGGCATGGTGGGCCTCAGTTTTCAACTTTTTGCTTGAAAATATCATTCTTGTATGCATAATTGATTAGCAAATAGTTCTTTTATCATCCATACATGACAAATGCTTAAAAATATGAAATAAATTTTGGCTCAACAACATATCAGGCTCATGGAATCCAATTCATATAAATTGTTTAATTTCTTGTCAATGAGTAGGGGGTGAACAAAGGTCTTGGGATATGTGAGGGGTTTGTATTGAGAAAAAAATGATAAAATGAGGGGGAAAGAAACATGGCTATTGCTCAAAGACAACATCCAATCAACTGTAATGCAAACCAAGAAAATATCACTATGATCCAACCAAGAAATTGTGACTTCAAACTGTTTCAATACAAAATTCTTCTTGACTGTAATTAAATTTTAGAACAGGGAGTGAAAAATGAATGTGGGAAGGCGTTGGGGTTGTAATTAGTGAAAAGACAAATAATGGTAGGGAAAGAGAGCATATACTATTCATAAAATTAATTAAGTAATCGATAAAACCATTATGTAAAAGGAAATAACGCCAACCAAATAATCACTGTGATCAAATGAAAACTACTAAGCATAATTCAATTAGTTATGTGCATTCACTTGTTCACTGTTTGTAACTAGATTTTCGACACAATGTCACCAGACAAGACAACATGCATTCCACAACAACCTGTAAAATAATTATGTTCCTTCTCATTTGTCCACTTACTATTTAAAAAAAAATTCCAAATGAACTCATAGATACTTATTTCCACTCTGTTCAATATCAAAAATCAACCACCTTCCATGAATTATTTCCTTAATCAAACACAGACACAAAATGAATGCCCGATTTCATCCAACAATTAAATTGTAATGAGACCATATGTCACATCACCTTTGTCTATCTCTGCTATGATGCATGATATTCATCAATGCACATAAAAGACATCCAAATACAACCATCAATATTTTAATTGCAAAGATCATGACTTTCCATCTAAACACACAGACAACAGTCACCATTTTAACTCATACTACTTGGAATATACATACCATTCGACAAAATGCAGAGTATTTCTGTGAATGTACAAGTACAACTACTCTGAATCTAAACATCCACAATGTTGGGATATCAATCTATATAACGAGATAACAACAATAGGCCTGATATCATCTCATAAATTGATGAAATTTTCAATGAAACCATATTGATTAAGAACCCGTGACCATGACTTGTGGCACAATCAAATAATATCCATAGAATATATAGTGGACGTCCATGCCAAAATTACCATGATTTCAATGATTCCATTGTCAATTTAAAACACACAGTCACAACAACCATCAACTCAATGTAGAATGTTGTAGGAAGGCTACACATACCCACACATCATGCACGAAAAAATTGTTGTGACTTAATCAATTAAAAATAATGTTGGGTTAGAAAATCAATAATCACCATATAAAAGACAACGACTCTGTATTCGATCTCATTTCTCCAATCAACCAATTAACAATGTTGATTTTATCTATTAGACTGTTATAATAACCAATTGCAGTGACTAAATACCAATAACCACACCATTGTCAACATAATCAACAGATACAAGCCAGAAATCGAACACCGTTGACAATACCCAACAATTCATAACAACCAATAGTATACTTGACAGGCCATAATGGTTCCCTCTATCAAAACTCGGGCTTGAGAAATCAAGGGTGTGCTCTGTGGACCAACACAAGGAGACTGGAGTCGACCCCCATCATCGGGTGAGAACCTTTGAGACCAATGATGCACACACAAGGTATACCGCCAATGACTTCGCTGATAGGGTGACAATTCACAATATAGAAGATACTATGAATAGAGGAGCAAAGGCTCCATTTTGGCATTATAACAACACTTAGAACACATAGGGTATAACCTTTGTGGCTCTCCCAATCAACCAAATAACAACACTGAGATAAAACAGAGTCGAGAAGAATCAATATAACCCATTGCGCAACCATAAGTAGTATGAACAAATCCATACCCAAGTGAAACAATGTGCAGTGACATAAGGCATTTTAAACCCAGTAAACCCCATAACAACAAACGACTGGGTATGGTGATAAGAAAGTGTGGAGATGACCAACCAATATGGACCAAATAAAAACCATTCAACCAACACCAATAAGGATGAAAGAGGGCCTTCATGGCTTAAAACACTCAGAATGATCAATAACACTACGAATTCAACATTATTTTCATTTTCCATGAAAACCATACAAACAATCTGTTCCAGAAAAAACATCACAGACTTAAACAGTTGCCAATCTTAAGAAAAGCACAGTCCCACACATCACCGAGACAATATCTATTTCATAACCAGAGCGGATTCATGGATGGATAAAAAGACATACTTGTAACCAAATGCCTTAAAAACGCGAGCTTGGTCGAGAGGTTCTTCTCTTGCTTGAAAATCGGAGTTTAACCACAGCAGGGCACAATTGAACAACAACCAAGCTAGGGTGACATCCAGTGGGAGGGTTATAGAGTGGCATGCAGTAAATACATGTCACTTTTATCCCTTATTCAATCACTTAGTATGCACCATCCACCATTTCATTAATTCATTTCATTAAACAATGCATCGAAACCAACATCCAAAATGTGCCATCATATTAACCATTGTCAAACATACCTTAATGAATATCAAATGTGCCTTCACATAACTCAATATATCGCATAGACATTTACATCATTAGTTTGGATTAACACCATTTTCCTTAACTAAACATGCATAGTGCGACATCTTATCGCATAGTACCATAGTCCCTCTCTTGTGGATTTTTGTTTGTTTTGCTTTAATTCTTTTCAATTGTTCTTATTTGTTGCTACTAACATGTATCTTTTGTAGGTGGCACAAGTATTAATTCAAGGATAAAATAGCAAAGGTAATAATGGATGTCATAAGGCATTACAACATGGCATTCGAGCTTAGAGAAAGAGAACAACGTGCATTATCCATCATCCATCTATCGTGAATAGAACCAACATTAATCACCAATCATGCTCAAACCTATAAGCAATGTCGAACAAAAGTAAAAAAACCAAATAAGAGCTAGATATGTTACTCCAATCTACAAGGGGGTCCCACCTACTAGTATTATATATATCATTAGCATATAATTAATAGGCTTTAGCAATACTTTGCAGGAGAAATCCTCGTTGCGATTTTAATCGTCAACAAACTGGTGAATCCACAAGGAAATTTGCTTTCAACAGATTTATAACTCAGAAATCATGGTTTAGCAGACCAAGAACAATAGTTTTAAGAAGATATAACCATAATGATAATGAAATAGGGGGAAGTGAGCAGATTTAATGGAAAAATGACCAGGAATTTGGGAATAACTCATGAAAAATGTTAAGTATGAAGGGGTTTATCCCTATATGCATAATCATTCAACCATATTTTTCTCTTTACTTTCAAGGAGAAAAATTAATGGACTTTCTCTTTTATTTCTCAAATGGACGAAGAAATGGAAAGAAGAAGCGAGAGATAACCAATCGCTTATAAGACATTAGTGAAAGGAGATAACAAATTCAAGTGTGCCTTGAGGGGAAACATCGTAACAGTTGTGTAAGGTTGATTTTTATTGACTAAAAATATCTTGTAGGACTGTCACTGTGATGGAATTGATCCAACATCTTATTCTTGACCAAAATCAATTAAAATACGAAAAATTAATAAAAATCATAACAAAAATATTGCAAAATTTAAATAGCATAAATAAATTGGCAGAAATGTAAAAGAAGTAGGAAATGTTTAAAAAATAATAGAAATCACACTATTGTAAAGTAGAAAAGAAAAAAAAATAGTGAAAACTTAAAGCGGAGCTAAACTACTAATCTACAAAAAGCAAAAACAACGTTAGAGCTTTTCAAGTTGGTTCCACGTAATGTGAGAACCCTTAGTGCTATAGGAAAAGAATCTCTCCTATAAATCTTTTAGAATGTAAGAGTTAGTACCTAAGACAAAAGTGATCTTGAAAGAACCCAACCATAATCTTTGAAATTTTGAATGTCTTCCACTATTAGTGTGAGCTAAATCCCATAGCAAAACTTTTTCATTAACCTTAAATTTGATAGTCTTGACCCTCTTGTTGAAACACTTCTTAACAGTTTGTTGTCTCCTTTTAATATTATCCAAAGAAAACATCCTTTTCTCTTCCAAAGCCAGTAGTGCGTTTATCCTTTGTGAAATATTAGAATAATTTAATTCTTCGATCTGTAGCATAAACCTTAAGAAAGAAAGTTCCATCTCAGTAGGCAAGAGGGATTCTTTATCATAGACAAGTTGAAAAGGTGTGCAACCAGTGCTTACCTTGGTGGTAGTTCGATCTTCCCAAGGGGTGTAAGTTAGAAGAGTGTGCCATTGATGAGGCTTATCTTCGATGAGCCTTTTGACAATTCTTACCGAATTTTTGTTGGTAGACTCAGTCTGCCCATTTCCTTGGGGATAATAAGCTGATGAGGTGAAATATTTGAACCCAAACTTACCTATTGTAATAATTTCCAATGAAAGACAAAACGTGGAAAAAATGTTAAAAGTAATTACCTGATCCTCTGTTGAATTCTTAAGTGGAACAACTTCATCTCATTTTGTAAAATATTTCATGGCTGTCAAAATAAAAACATGTCCAATGGAAGATGGAGGATTAATAGGACCAATAAAATCCAATCCCCACTTTGAAAAGGGGAATTCTGGTAGGACGGGTTGTAATGGCATGGCTGAAAGGCCTTCCTTCCCAAAATTTTTTTGGCACTTGTCACAAGATATCAAAAAAACATAAGAGTCATGAAAGATTGAAGGCCAATAATAGCCTTTTCTAATAATTTTGAAGGCAATGGTTTTAGCAGAAAAGTGACCTCCTACATGAACGACATAATTTGAAGAGCCATGATTTTATTGCAATAGTTTATGTGCGTCTTCATTGTCTACACATTGAAGTAAGACACCATAAACAAAACTTCGAAACAAAAAGTCTCCTATAATGAGGTGTCTTGCAGATTCAAGATGGAGCCTTCTCCTCTGATGAGCGTCTAAATCATCTGGACATCTTTGGTTCTGTAAGTAGTAAACTAAATTTTTGTACTAGGGATGTTTAGACACAGGGAGGCTCTGGTTATCAATGTAAAAGAGAGATGATAGGGAACTATCCTCTTCATCAATGTATTCACTATTCTCAGCATGCTAAGCTAAGTCAAGGGCTAATTCATGTCCCTTGATAGTGGTAGAAGTCACGATATTCAAATCATACTCCTGGATCTTGGCAAGACAATGTGCAATCTTCCCTGAAAGATAAGTCTGTGAGAGAAAAAACTTGACAGTAGTTAAAGGGAATTTTACCAACGTATGCTTACCTAAGATGAATTGGCGAAACTTTTCAACATCCTTAACAAGAGATAAAAAATGTTTCCCAATAAAAGATTATTTGAATTCATCATTAGATTGACTCTGACTCATGTAAGCCACTGGTTTTTCATTTCCTTGGTTATCATTTTGCATGAGGACAATAGAAAATGCTTCCTCGGTGGCATTAGTATATATATGAATTCTTTTCAAAATACACCTTCGCCAAAACCAGTGCGAAACTGATTGCTTTTTTAATCCCCTCAAAAGAATTTTTGACATCATTTGTCCAAGAAAAAGAGAAATCTTTCTTAATAAGATTATGAATTGGTTTGACCATCACAACAAAATATGGAACAAACCTATGAACAAAGTTAATAACCCCCATAAAATCTTGAACCTCCTTATTGGAAGTGGGCACAGGAAGATTAAGGATAACAACAATCCTTTCACAATCAATGCTTATTCCTGAATTAGAGACAATGTGTCCAAGGAGTTTTCCTTCGACAATGCTGAAAATGGACTTGGAAGGATTTATAGAAATGCCAAATTTCCTACATCGCATGAGAAATTTTCTCATATGACCAAAATGATCTGATCAGATTTTAGAGTACATCGTTAAGTCATCAAGGTATATTTGAATGATCTTACTGATCAAATCGTCAAAATCTATTTGCATATCTCTTTGAAAAGTGGCACTCGCATTAGATGAGCCAAAAGGCATACGCTCATAAGAAAAGGTACCCCACCGAGTAATAAATGTGGTTTTATATTTATTTGCCTTTTTTACCTTGATTTGATTGTAACTGGAAAAACTGACAAGTAAGGACATCATTTGTGACCTTGCAGCTTGATGAAAAATCATTTCCATATTACAAAGAGGGAAGTGATCTTTTATACTATCTTGATTTAATGCGCGAAAATCAACACAAAATCTGATCTGACCAGTTGTTTTCCAAACAAGAACCAAATTTGAAACCCATTTAGAATACTTGACCAGAAACATGATTCCAACCTTCAAGAGTTTTTCCAACTCATTTCGAATAGTTGCTTCTAGCGTAGGGTTAATAGGTCTTTTTTTTTTTTCCTAACTTGTTTTATGTCTTCCTTGATGGGGATGGCATGCTATATAATACCAGGATCAAAACCATGAAGATACTCATAAGACCAAGCAAAAACATCTTGAAATTCACCAAGTAGCTTGGCAAACTTCATTTTCTCTTCATCTGAACATTTGGCACCTATTTTAACATTCTTTGGAGCCTCGAGTGTCCCAATGTTCAAGGAGTTGGTTTCACCCACCTTCCTTTTCGACTCCTCTTCTTTTTGTTTCTCATTCTTGCCTACATCACTTGATGAAAATGAAATCTCTAGAGGAGTCAAGCCTTTAGGAATCTTGTTATCTTCTATGGATATAATTATATGTGTTTTCAATGCCTAATAATAAAGCTTCAAATTCAGTGACGTTGTTAGTGCAAGCGAACTCTAACTTGTAAGAAAAGTTATGGATCTTTCCTACAAGAGAAATCAAGATAATGCTAGCTCTGTTACCCTCATTAGAGAATGAACCATCAAAGTGCATGTGTCACTTACCATCATCTAAATCAATTTGTTCCATGGGGATGTTATCCTCCTCAACAAATATGGAATACACCCCTAGGTCCTCTTTGATATAGCCTACATTAGGTTGTGGGACACTCTCTATGTAAGGTGAAATCCTTCCCTCTCTAAGGACTATAATGTTTTTACCATTTCGAGGAACAAATAAGTGTGTCCCATCAAGTGAGAGGTATCTACCCATCAAAGCTTTTCAATCTCTTCCCAACATGATTGAGTAATTTCTTACTGGCATATCAATTACCTGAATACTAAGGGTTGGCCTTATTTCCGGGTGAGTGCACAAAACTAAGGTCACATATTTAATTTCTCCTATGGTGTTTTGTTGTAGGATATTATAGGAGAGCATGCTTCTAGCATTTTCATTTGTACAAGAAAATCCTAGCTCTTCCTTAATAATCTTTAACATCACACTTGGTCCCGAACTGCCATCAATGAGGCAACAATGGGAAATCTTATCCATAATCTTTACAAAAATATAAAAAGGGGGATTTTTTACAGGGTATCTAAAGTTATGTATACCTACCTTATTTACAGACAAATACTCTTTGTTTACCTCTTCAGAGAGGTTGGATACAACATAATATTTTCCTTCCATGAATTGTTTTAGATGCCTATGTTGTTCAGGGACGACAACCATGTCCAGAAGGGTTGCATCTGCTTTGATGTTGGCCAACTGAATTAAGATATTGTACTTGGAAGAGGGGAGAGGAGATGTTATTCCTTCACTATCAAGAACCTTAGGAACCTGGCAATAGCAGCGGGTGAGGATGAGCTCGGGCTAGAAGAATTCTGAAGAGGATCAAATTTTCCCTTGGGAGCATAGGCTTTGTTCCTAGTGTTGAGGATCATGACATCTTCTAGCTCTGCCAAATCTAGGACAACAATAGTAGTTTCTAGTCTTTTACCAAAGATCTTATCTTTGGCACTCTTCCTTACCTCACATGTGGCTTCCTCATGGTGTTCCTCACAGAAGTTACACCAACTTCGAGGAAAGCTAGATTTAGGCTGAAAATTATTTTCAATTGGATTTCTAAAGGGGGGTGCAGAAGAGGATGAAGCTCCAGGGGTGAGAGGGGACACAGTTCCCTTTCACTCGAATGCTATCATATGATTATTCATGTCTTGTAATAGTTTTAAGAGAGATAACATGTCTTTATGTTTAACCAACTCTCCCTAAGGAAGACCCGTTCTTTCAAGTTGTTCTTCATACTCTGAACAAGTATGCATAGAGGAACCGAGATTATCAATGTATTTTTCCTCAAGCCTATGATAGTAGGGGGAAGGTAATGCATTGTTGTAATGCATGAAAGCAGCTTGGTTATGAGGTCTAATGAGTTCAGGGATTTCATTGTATAACTTAGTGAAACGCAAGTTGAAGTACATGATGGTCTCACCATCCTTATAGGTAACGTTATTATATTCGCGTAACTTCTCAGCTAGGCTTTTAGATTTCTCAAAAGTAGATATGAACCAATAGATTAACTCCTCCCACGTAGAAAAAATGTCAAATAAATCGACCACATCCTTTCCTTCCAAGGAATTGACGAATAAGCGCATGAAAGTATCATTGTCATTGGCTCCTATGTTATGACAAGCATTAGAAAATGCCACTAGGTGTTCATTTTTAGTGACAGTGTTATTTCCTGAAAACCTAGGAAGATTTTCTTTGAATTTAGGAAGTGGATGAGTAGTAGGTACTAGGTTAAGAGTAGAGGACACATGCCATGATGTGGTTGTGGTGTCTTCTTCAAACTGAAAAATCCCATACTTTTTAATGACTTTGGTGGGATTTGTGGTAGATTGGATAGGGATATGGTGGCTATATAAGCTACCAATTACTGACGAAGTTGAAGACTGGGAAGAGGAAACACTTCCAGTGCTACCATAGCCACCACTAGATGCCATCTTATGGGTGATATATGAGGGAAAGAAAGACGAATTGGATGAATCAGATAAAGTTCTCCTTAGAGCACTTTGTTGGGAAAATAACACAACATTTCTTCTTCCTATTTCAGCAATAGGATTAATTTAAGCTAATAAGCCTCTTCTTCTTCTAGAGACACGAGAGTCTAAGGACATGAAAGAAAGGCCAAAAATGAAGGGACAAGAAGGCTAATTTTGATTTCTAGGTTTTCTACGTCTGTCTTCCCAACATTCTTGGGCACTAATATCTTGCTCAATTACTGCCCACGAATGATTAAGCTCAACACGGGTATTGGCAGTGTCTAAAATGGTGTTAAATAGTTTCAAAGCAATGTTGGTCTGATCTTGAAGACCGATTTCAATATTGGGTTGCCTTGCAATAGGCACAATCATTAAGAAATAAAGCAGTCAAAGAATCAATATTAGAAAAAAACATGTATCGATGAAAATTGAATATAAAAATTAACCAGAGAGATATTAAAGATCTCCCCAGTATGGTCACCAAATACATGTTGAGGAAAATATATGAAAAGATCTTACTCAAGAATTTTCAGATTCTGCTTGGCTAAAGAAAAATAGACGAGAATGTCACCCTATGTTTATAGCCATCAAAAATAATATCCTAACTCACAAGTATTGATTACAAGTGCTTAGGCTAGTCTTTTATAAATAAAATCTTGTTGGAAAATTCGTTATTTATATGATTTTCTTAGTATAACAGTTGCTGAAATAAATGTAGAGATAAAAGCAAAGACACCAATATGATAATCAAGACAGATGAAACATAAAGAAATCCTTTATTTCATTCTGATTCACCAAAGAGTCATTCTCTTTACAAAATTTCGTGAAGAAATTTCGGACCAAAGTCAAACTTAGACATCCCCAATGGAACATACAAAATGACCTCTGATAGAAAATCAAAAGCTAAAATCTAAAAGATGCATCATATTGCCACATATTGCTTCCCACTCGACTCTTTACAATAGCCTTTGTCAGTCATGAAAACTAATTTACAAACAAACAAGTCTACACAGACTATCAAAGATAGATCAACACCTCTGAAAAACAAGTGTCTGAATGATGTAATTTAGCCCTGAATCTTGTTGTCTACAATAAGACCCTACTATTATAAAAAATAATTAGGCTTTTGATAAATTAAGGAATGAATGAAAATTGAACTATCTCAACATAAAATCAAAGAGCAAACCTTAGTATGTTTCTCCTTCTATCCTCCACTTGTTCCTCCCTTTCCTTTTGCTTTTAAGCAATTAGAATTGGTTGAAGTAGTTGAACTACCTCATTAGTTAAGTTAACTAAAAAATCAACCAACTTTTTAGTTAGGGGGAAAAGTCATAAATCATAATAAGGGTTATAAATAAATAATAACTAGTAGGTGGGACCCCTTGTGACTATCCCATAGCCATTCGTGGTCCTAGTACTTTGTATGGTCAACCTACCTATGGGTATCCATCATTACCCCTTGGTCATCCCAGCCCTTCATATGATGATTCTCCTGCTGATTCACTTCCTTTTTCTTACCGTTTTTTTGCTCTTACTGGCCATCAGAAATTAGATATAATATATAGATCCGTAGCTCACTGAGATGGTTGATAATGAGTCTTCTGGTGCATCTCGAATAATGGTTGATCCATTTTCTGCTGTTCCCGAGCAAAGCGAGGGAGGATGCCTTTGCCTTTTTAGTGCTTACGGTGAATGAATGGATTAGATAGTGATGGAATTGCTCCAGTGGGAAATTTGCCCCATTTAGCTCTTAACAATCATAACATAACTAGTTAATTAAGAAAACCACCCCTCCTTGTGACTCCCATCATCACATTCATATTTGACAAATTATCTCATTGATATTTGAAAATATTTAAAAAAATATATTACCAATATATCCCCAAAACCCTGTTATCCAAAAATCTGAAGTCAACTGTTCTCAACAACAGATAAATAAATAAAACTTAAAATCCATATTTTCGAGTCTATGAGGAAATATTTCCTTTGTTTCTACTATCACCTTTTAAACTCTCTGAATTTTCTGTAGGTTGTTTGGATCCCTTAGGCATAATCTTGCTGATCACATGAGAGCAATCGTCCCTCAATTGCATGTGAGAGGACACCAATTTATTAGAATCATTTGAAGGTGGGGAAGGAGCAGTAGTGGCTTTGCCTTTGTCAGGGGCATGGTGGGACTCGGTTTTCAACCTTTTGGTTGAAAAGCTCATTCCTGTATGCATAATTGATTGAAGATAGTTTCATTTATCATCCATACATGACAAATCCTTAAAAATATGAAATAAATTTTGGCTCAACAACGTATCAGGATCATGCAATTGAATCTGTATAAATTGGTTAAGTGTTTGTCAATGAGCAGGGGGTGAACACAAGGTCTTGGGATATGTGAGGGGTTTGTATTGAGAAAAAAA
>JASDQU010945273.1:20504-33636 GCA_032191745.1 Picea mariana
AAAACCCTTCAATCAAGACCAATAAGGATGACAAAGGGCCTTCATGGCTTCTAACACTCAGGATGATCAATAACACTGTGACTTCAACATTGTTTTCATTTGCCATGAAAATCATACAAACAATCTATTCTAGAAAAACATCACAAACTTACACAGTTGTCAATCTTAAGAAAATAAAAGACCCATACATCATCGAGCCAATATCTATTTCATAACCAGAGCGGGTTCATGGATGGCGAAAAAGACATACCGATAACCAAACGCCTTGAAAACGTGAGCTTGGTCGAGCGGTTCTTCTCTTGCTTGAAAATCAGAGTTTAACCACAGTAAGGAACAATTGAACAACAACCAAGCTAGGGTGATAGCCAGTGGGAGGGTTATGGAGTGGCATGCATTAAATGGATTTCGCTTCTATCCCTTACTCATTCAATCACTTAGTACCCGCCAACCACCATTTCATTAATTCATTCCATTAAACAATGCATCAAAACCAACATCCAAAATGCGCCATCATATTAACCATTGTCAAACATACCTTAACGCATATCAAATGTGCCTTCACATAAATCAATATATCGCATAGCCATTTACATCATTAGTTTGGATTAACACCATTTTCTTTAACTAGAAATGCATAGTGCAACATCTTATCGTATAGTAGCATAGTCCCTCTCTTGTAGATTTTTGTTTGTGTTGCTTTAATTGTTTTCAATTGTTCTTATTTGTTGCTACTAAAATGTATCTTTTGCAGGTGGCACAAGTAATAATTCAAGGAGAAAATAGAAAAGGTAATAATGGATATCATAAGCCATTACAACATGGCATTCGAGCTTAGAGCAAGATAAAAACATGCATTATCCATCATCCATCTGTCGCGAATAGAACCAACATTGATCATCAATTATGCTCAAACCTGTAAGCAGTGTCAAACAACAATAAAAGCACCAAATAAGAACCATATCTGATACTCCAACCTACATGGGGGTCCCACCTACTAGTATTATATATATCATTAGCTTATAAATAATAGGCTTTAGCAATACTTTCCGGGTGAAATCCTCGTTGCGATTTTAATCGTCAAAGTTACTTGTTTGGTTATTTGGTGGAGAAATTAATTGGATGAGAAGGCAACAATATATGGTTGAATTTTTCACTGCAAAGGTAGAGTATATGGCAACTACTCATGCTTGTAAGGAGGCCATCTGGCTTATGAAGCTATGTTCAGAAGTAGGGTTAAGTCAGAAAGCTATCATGATTCAATGTGATAGTGAGAGTGTCATTTTCCTAACTAAGAACCCTATCTTTTATGAAAATAAAAAGCATATAGATATATAATACCATTTCATTAGGCACATGATAGGGGATGGAAAGGTGATACTAGAGAAAGTTGACTCCTTGCAAAATGTTGCATATGCATTGACAAAACTGGTTAGCATAGGTAAATTCAAGTGGTGTTGTGAGTCTATGGGTCTTATGGGCCCTAGCAGTTATATTAGTTTGATGCATTCTCCCTTGTACCCTTGCAAGGTATATGACAAGTGGAAGAATTTTGGGGCAGGTGTGTCCTGCACCTTGCAAATCTCTAGCAAGAATAATGAAAATCAATAGAAGAGAATGTTGGAGTGTTGTAGTGATGTAGTAGAGAAGAGAATATTGCAGTATTGTAGTGGAATAGAGAATAATGTAGTGTTGTGGTGGAGCAAACCGTGGTAGAGAGTGCGAGCAGTAGGGGAAGAACTTGCTGGTGGTTTCTAGAAAGTAGAAATTGAAAACCATAAATGGTTTATGGTTTTATTTATGCCATCTTATTTAGTACCCGGGCTTGAGGAAATGAGAGAGAGTAATTTCTATCTTACTGTTATGTTTCAAAATTTTCTACAAGATTATGCTATTGTTGAACACTCTTGTTGAGAGTACAAAGAATCTATATTATAACAATTTATAACTAAATAATACTTTGAGAGTGCTTTAGAATGTGTGGTTTTTCTCCCTACAAGGATTTCCCCAAAATATCACGTTGTTAATGGTTTGATGTTTATTTCATGTTTGCAACTACTATATTTCTTTGGTTTTTGTACATTTATCTCTCATAGATTAGTTTAGAAAGTATATTCTATACTTCTACTTCCTTTGATTCATTAAGATCCTTCTATAACAACTAAAACATGCCGAAACATTCATATCCTATTGCCAATAAAGCTCAATACATCCCAAAACATCCATATTCTATTGCCAATAAAGCGAAATACATCCCCAAAAAAAATTCAACTAGGAGGAAACTTAGTCTGAGCAATGTATGAACTTCAAGTGAGAGATATGATGAGAGTTTAATTATCTCCCTAAATTTTCTTTTGAAGCTTCTGTCTATTGTAATTAGTAAACATTATCCGCTTCAGACAAACTGAAAAAATAAATTAACTATATAAAAAAAGGTTTGCAATATCCATGATAAGTGTTGAATCATTAACCATTACACCCTCTCACAGTTCACAAAAGATGGAAGGAAATGTTTCAGTCCTGGGAATCGACAGGGTTAGCATTCGAGAGGAAATTTATGGATACGTTCCCTAAAGGCATCAGAAACATACAGATTATCACGTTGGGACTTCAATTCTTAAACCAGGTGTAGGGCATTAACGCCACGGTTTATTACAAGTTGGTGACCTTCAAAACATTGGGAATCAAGAGGCAAGACAAGATTTTGGGTGTAATGATGGGATTAGGGTTTGCAAAGGATGAATTTGTGACATCAATGGTAGGAAAGGGTCATTAAGTGATTGAATACCTGGCTATCAACGCAGTTTGCAGTGATGTGGAATTCTTCTTATAATGGGTGTTAGAGTTAATATTTCCCCATTCAGACTCCGAGCCAAAATGACCGGCCTTGAGTGGGAGTTAACAGAGGTATAACTGAGGTGGTCTCCATGTTATTTCTTAGCATTTCCAAATAAATTATTGTTCTTGGATCGTTCTATGTCATGATCTAATTGGCTCCCTGTGCCAACTTCAAGTTCTTTTGTGTACCCAAGTCGAAAGTCAAAACCCTCGAAAATTTTGAAGATACCGGTTTTTAAACAAATGACACATTCAAGCAAGGTTATTTTGTCAAATCAAATCTCCTATCTAATTAAAATATTACATTATTTAATTTTAAAAATTAAAAGAATATTTTTTTAAAATATTATAATTTCCTTACAAAATATTAAAGAATATAGAATGTCCTCAATAAGATGATAGACATGATTTAATACAATGTAGATATATGGCATAGAATATACATCAGGAAGACAACTAGAACTGAGGAGAGTACCCTCGAAGCCTTCAAAGTACTCATATATAATTGATATACTCAACAACTTGGGAGGGGTGTTGTGAAGGAATGATGTGGCCGTAAATCCAATGTCTTCATTCCAAACCTTGATGGTATGATTCTATGACATGTGAATAGATAGGATGATTTCAAGCATGGTAGAAACCATTTGATTACCAATCATTGATTTGTATTGTTAAGATACACAAGGAGACCCACCAATGATAAAAATGAACCTCAAGGTACCTAGTACAATCGAGCGAGTGTGAACAGAGGGCCTGGTGCTGAACACTCATAGAATCAATCGATCGAGAGTCAATGATGTTAACCCACTATCGACTACGAGGAGGCCTGACACTGAGGACTGCAAGCTCCAAGGTACTAGTTTGTTTTGAGATTCATCTCGTAGATAATGTGTTGAAGCCAATAGAAAGAGGTTTGTTGAAGGAGGGCCTTAATTTATCCCCTATCAATTGACATGAAACATATAATGATAGATGATGTGAAGAGATAAAATCAGTAAGTACAATTGACACAAGAATGGTTGACTAAAAAAGTCAACAAAATAAAATATGGATGATTCGGGCTTAAAATTCCCTTGAACATATAGCATGACACAACAATGACTTGGAAGAAAGACACAAGAGATGAACGAATATAGCACAACAATGTAGGAGGCATTGAAGAACTCTCCATGACGACTGTAAGAGTAACCAATCAGATAAATATTTGTGACTCATATTACTGGGATGACTACTAGGAAAGTTAAAACCCAACGTGACTCAAACAAGTGTCATGTTCAAGGGAAACTCAATTGAAATTTCCATTTCGAGATAGATCGATGGTAAAAAAAACTCCACTATTTTTTTTTTTGGTTTTTTAGCGTCTTCCCTCATGGTTTAATGAGCATGAAAGATATATAAAAGTATGCTCGGTAGTGTATTTTTTCGTTAGTTTTGATGATAAAAAAAAATAGTTAAAATTATACTCATGAGAAGTCTTTTTCATGTCTTTCTATAATTCGAAAAAGAGGTAAAAGTTTACGTGGAAATGTATCTTTTTTGTGTCTTTTTATGAGTCTGAAAAAGAGATAATTAAAGGATACTCAAAAGGTGTCTTTTTCATGTTTTAGAGAGCATGAAAAAGAGTTAAAAGTGAACTCCTCTAGAGATAAGGAGTGGCTTAACAACATGCTTCTATGTTCCAAGTGCATAGAACCGACCTAAGCAACATGAATGCAAATGTACTGAAAAGTGATGTCCACTCTTAACGACAGTTCTCTCCATTTGTAGGTGCATGAAAAACAGAGGCCAAATAATGCAAGAGGTGGATGGTCAAAGGATATTGCAACAGTTCTAAACAAGATCTAGTCAAACAATAGTGCAAATACGGAGTACATTACATGAGCAACAAATGCATAAGTAGTTGTAAAGAAACACAAAAAGCTCAGAACCCCCTTGGGATATGAATAACATATAGATAAAGAGAGGAAAATGAGTCTAAACGTCAAGCCAGGATGGGGCTAAAAGAGGGTCCTTGGGCCTACGAGAAATTGTAGCATGAGAACCGAATGACAATCCAAGTGCTAGCTAGGGTTACCATGGAGGGTATGCACTACCGTACTAGATACAATGTACAAAAATGGAGTGGCTATTGTCGCAACTTAATGGTATCAAACCTAAGGCATTGTGATGGAAAATGGGAGGTTAATAATGCAAGATACACATGAAAGTATAAAACTATCCATATATGTTGGTTCAAGATCATGTACCTTAATTTTATTGGAAGTTCTTAGCTTTCACAGAAAGGGTCCTACAAAACATCACCAAGTAGTGTAAAACATAGCCAAAAATACTAGACCCGAGGTCAAAACGCGTAGTGAAATATTAAAAAGAAACATTTTTTTTTTTGTATTTTTGGATATGAGATATGAAAAATAAAGGTACTCACAACACACACCTATGTAAAAGGCACTGATCATATTGATTCTTTACACCAAGTAGAACCCATTGCTAGGCTTAGGCCAAGGATATTTTTCATAAACGATGAACTTATGAGATGATGGTGTCATCATATGACTTACCATGTCATGGCCATGCCACATAAAAATGATTTTTTTTTGACTTAATATACTCATCTTGAGTGGTTTTGTCAGCTAGGTATTATCCTTAATGATTCTCATCAAGACATGACAGATATATGAAAAATGAAACTTCGATAGAAGGGGAAGCACATAATTCGGTGGAAAGTTCTAAAAATGATAACTAAGGAAGAAAATGGTTAAGACCCAGAGGTATACTTCATGCCCCAACAAATGCTATCGGTCCTAGATCAAGACAAATTATGCTAAATCCCATTAGTTCTAAATCATAAGAGGATGATTGATGCATCATCTCATCCTTTGGATTCTCTATGGAAGCCATGACTTTTAGGATGGCCTCATCTAAAGGAAACTTAGTATCTAGAAAATCATGTGAACTTAGAGAGTCAACAAACCATTCATGTGGAATAGGTTGATCACACTCCTTATGAAGATGGAGGCGTTGACCAATATCAATTGATTCTAACAGAATTTCTAGAGAGGTAATCTCAACCATTGTGAGCAGCATAAAGTCTCCATAAGACTTAATGTCCTTGAGATTAGGAACCGCCAAAGGATCAAATGATCTAGGTGGATATTGGTGGCCATCCACCTATTCCAATTGGAACCCCACCATTTCTTCTTTCAGTCTTTCAGTTTCCACACAGTTTACTATTTTTAGTGGTTTTTTGGGTCCTGAACTTCTGGAGCCATTTTGAGGCCCTATACGATGTTTTTTAAGAAAACAAGGAGAAACATGGAACAAAGTTCATGTTACTCACCCAAAAGTTGTAGTCCTCAGATAGATATTTCTAATGAGGTATTGAGTGCGTCAAACAAAGATCATATACCAAAGTTACATCCCCAAGAAGTTGAAGTACCAATTTACCCAAACAGGGCCCATAGTCTTGGCGTTTCATCTCCTAGGGTTAGGTCTTTGGATGTTTACGGTTTTCCATTGTTTCTTAATAATAATAGGCCTTCGAGCCTCATTGTAACACAGTTCGAAGGCCAGTATCTGCCACATCTCTTCTCATAGATAAGCTACCAAAGCCCTAGCTAGTTTATTTTCATTTTGTCTGTAAGCGTATTTCAGTCATTTGTTATTAATGAAATGAAGTCTTATTTCCATTGCATCTCTGTGTTTATGTGTATTTATGTATTTCATTGTGTTACTGCATAAATCTGGATTAGTGGTATCAGAGTGGTCTTCTCATTCTCGATCCTTCTTTGCATGTCCCCAATGAGGTCGTGGTATAAGGAGTTAGGGCTAGATCTGATTGAAACTTTGCAAGATCAGCCTCACAAACCTCAACGACCACTCATGGGGTAAGAAAATAAATATGAGGGAGTAGGAGATCCTATCAAAATTTTTCTCGAGGAGGCCCTCGAGAAAGAAAGGAACACGATGATGGACAACTTTAATCAGATCCTTCAACAGATGCCCACTGGCGACGCATCTACATCCAACAACCACTGTGGAGGCGCCACTCCTTTTAAGGTACAAGTAAACTTTGACATTCCCATATTTGAGGGCCAAATAGATGCAGATGTCATAGATAGATGGTTGAATTTGTTAGAAGGANCCAAGATGTGCATGAGATGACGAATCTGTTTCATACCCTACACACAAAGTTGGGTATCAAAGATTCAAAGAAAAATTTGGTGTTAAAGTACCGCAGTTGTCTGCATAGATACATTTAGGAGGAAATGGAGTTCCTCGACATATCCTCGCTTGGTGCGACATACTGATATGTTGCCAAGATTGAGCAGAAGTTCAAACAGAAGAAGCAAGACTTTGGGTCTGCGAATCAGAAGCAAGGGAAAGGTACCCCCAAAAGACAAAACAAAGGACCAAGCCAAGGTGGGAGGCCCAGGATAACCCGCCAAAGTTGCAAGAAAAGAACAACACCACGAAGCCAAAAAAGGACACAGGGAAGTGGCGTGAGTTCCATAAGAGCTCCACCCAGAACACAAGTGAGTGTCGGGACAAGTAGTCATTGGTAGCCAAGTTATAAGCTTCTGAATCGGATGCATGCTTCGACTCTGAATCAGAACCCGACAAGGGGAATGACAATGGGAAGTAGATTATCGATGCAAAGCCCAACGCCATCATTTCCACCATGAAGATCCAGAAGGAGGAACCATAATATCCATAAGAGGTAGAGTGTCTCTTCCATTCCAAGATGTGGGTAAAGGGTTCCCCGTTACAATTCATTGTCGACAGCAGGAGCCAAATGGACCTCATCTCAGTAGAGGTTTTGAAGCGGCTGGGCTTGCCAACCACAACACACCCACAACCATACACCATTGAGTGGTTTCACCAAGGACGAGACCTCCGTGTCAGCCAACAATGTCGCCTTCCCACAACATCAAGCCCTTCATGGATGAGGTATTGTGTGACATTGCTCCTCTTGATGTTTATGATGTATTATTAAGCCAACCGTACTTATGGAAGCGACATGTTGTGTATGAGTCCATGCCTCGTGCTGTTATTATCACTTTGGGAAATAAGTTGTACATGATACAAGAGATAGCACCGCCTACCACCATCTCTTTGGTTACTGCAAAAAAATGTAGTAAGCTCATTTCCAAAACCAAGAAATTTGTTTTCCTGATGATCCGCCCTCACAGAAAGAAGAAGAATGTGGCCATGACCTCCAGACAGGGCCCCTCTGCATGGAAACAATAGATAGATAAGGTCGTGGAGGAGTACGATGACATATTCCTCTACACTTGAAGGATGGGACTTGAAGACTCCTCTACGATGACAAGGAATAGACCCCTACACTTCCAAGTCAAGCACCCCATCGATCTGAACCGAGTCAAGTAGAAGGATGGGACTTGAACACTCTGCATTGAATATCAAGCACTAAACAAGATCATTGTCTGGAATAGGTACCCGAGTCCACGGATTGATGACCTTCTCGACCAACTCAAGGGGGAGAAATATTTCAGCAAGATTGACTTGAATTCTAGGTATCACTAGGTACCAATCGAACCCTCTGATTTGTGGCAGACTACCTTCAAATCCAAGGAGGGACTTTTGAATGGTTGGTCATGCCTTTCGGGTTGAAAAATTCTCCTGCAACCTTCATGAGGCTAATGGATGACATCTTGCAGCCGTTCACCAACTCATTTGTAGTGGTGTACTTGGATGACATTCTGATCTTCAACCAGACTTGGGAAGAGCACCTCCACCACATCCGACAGGTCCTCCAAACACTGCCGCAACACAAGTTGTGTGCCAATTTAGAGAAATTCACCTTTGGCATGACCCAGGTTTAGTATCTGGGATACATTATTGATGAGAGGGGGGTACATGTGGATACAGAAAATATCCAAGTCATTCAGGATTAGCCAACCCCAACCACCCTAACAGAGCTCCACATCTTTTTAGGTCTTTCCAACTTCTACCATAGGTTCATGTTGAGATTATCTCATATCACTTGGTCCTTGAGTCAAGTCACCAAGGGAGGACCGAAAGAAAAATTATTTTGGTTTGAATCTTAACAGAAGGCGTTCGAGGAGTTGAAGCATCGCCTCTACTCTGTACCAGTGCTCACATTACCAGACTTGCAACAACCATTTGAGATTGATACAGATGCCTCTAACTATGCTATTGGGGCTATCCTTACTCAACATGGACATCCAATGGAATTTCATAGTGAGACACTTTTCGACACAGTCCAGAAGTATCCTACTTATGACAAAGAGATGTATTCCATTGTGCAGGCTTGCGGGAAATGAAGGCATTACATTTTGGGAAAGGAAATAGTCATCCACACAGACCACCGACCCCTACAGTTCATACAGACACAAGGGAAGTTGCAGAACTATCTCCATCATAAGTGGTCCACATACCTGCAACAATTTCATTTGAACATTAAGTACAAGAAAGGAAACAACAATAATGTTGCATAATTCCTCAGCCAACCACCCATCGTGGTGCTAACCAATGTGCTCAACTCTTATGGGCATGAGACTTTCGATTGGCTACTTCTCTACACAAGTGATCTAGAATTCGGACACACCTACAATATGCTCTTGGAGGGTAAGAAAGTTCCCAATTTTCACCTCCAGGATGCCCTGCTATGTCACCTAAGACACCTTTGTGTTCCTTCAAGCGAGTGTGCCAAGATGATTTGGGAGGCACACTATAGTCGGGTCGCTGGGAATTTTGGGGTTGAGAAAACCATGGCAATACTGCCAAAGAATTTCTATTGGACTAACCTTCGACAAGATGTCGGCAAGTACATCAAGTTCTACACTACTTGTGCCATTTCCAAACCAACCATCAAGAAGCAAGGCCTCTATACTCCGCTTCCTACCCCTAGTCGACCTTGGGAATCCATATCTATGGATTACATGTTGGTCCTTCCTTCTACTAAGCATGGAAATGATTGTGTTTTTGTGGTCATCGAGAGATTCTCGAACATGTCGATTATGATGGCCTGCAAGAAGAATATCAAAGAAGAAGCCAATGCTAAACTCTTCTTTGAATGAGTGTGGGTACACTTTGGGATCCCATAGTCTATCATCTCAAATCGAGAGAACATTTTCCTCGGTACATTTTGGTCCAACCTCTGGTCGATGATGGACACCAAGCTCACCAAGTCCACATCTTTCCACCCGCAAAGTGATGGCCAGAAAAAGGTTTTCAACCGGATGATCGTACACATTATGCGCATGTACAACTCAAAGAATCCATTCACATGGGATGAGATCCTCCCCTATGTACAACACAACTACAACCGGGCTCTCCGTAGCTCAACCAACCAAAACCCCTTTTAGGTGGGCTTGGGATTCCAGCCACTATGTCCCATTGACGTAGCCATGCCATTTGTGGCTACTCAAGAAGATCCAACTCATGTCCAGTCTGAGGTTGACAAGGAAAACAACTTCATTGAGAACATTCAATAGATCCGCCAAAAGGTTCATGACATCTTGGATAGAGTCAATGCTAAGTACAAGAAGCGACATGATCAAGATCAGCTGCCACACAATTTCTAGGTGGGCGACAAAGTGTGGCTACATTTGCAAGAGGAGTGCCTCGTTGGACCCCACCGCAATCTTTGCCTACTCCGATATGGGCCATACACCATCACCAAGGTTGTAGGGGACAATGCCTTTGAGCTCATCATTCCCCCATTCCTTGGTGTGCACCCATTTTTCAATGTGGCCCACCTTTGGCCCTACTTTCCACCTCTACTAGACACATCTGACATGGCAGAACAACTCACACCAACAGAGTTAAATCTAGA
The DNA here is from genome assembly GCA_032191745.1 of Picea mariana. Lineage (NCBI taxonomy): Eukaryota > Viridiplantae > Streptophyta > Pinopsida > Pinales > Pinaceae > Picea > Picea mariana. Next base: position 31,159 of record JASDQU010945273.1, read on the forward strand.
CTGCATGGAACAATCCACAACTGATGATATCATGGATACATTGATCAAGTGCACCCGACAACAAAGGATACCTCTATATCGAGTTATCAAAGAAGGCCAACTCCTCCACCAAGGAAAGTGGCTCACTAGGGACCAAGTTCAGTAGAAGTTTCCCCATATCATGGAGGAACTCAACGCAATGGGAAATGTTTCTTCCTAAGGGGGGAGGAATGATCCAAGTTGATATTAGTGGCCACCCACCTATTCCACTTGGATCCCCACCATTGCTTCTTTCAGTTTTTCAGTTTCCACACAATTTACTATTTTTAGTAGTTTTTCGGGTCTTGAACTTCCGGAGCTGTTTTGAGGCCATAAACTATGTTTTTTGAGAAAATGGGGAGAAACATGAACAAAGTTCGATGTTTCTCAACCAAAAGTTGTATTCCTTGGATAGATATTTGTAACGAGGTATTGAGCATGTCAAACGGAGATCGTATGCCAAAGTTACGTCCTCGGGAAGTTGATGTACCAATTTACCCAAACGGGGCCCATAGTCTTGGTGTTTCATCTCCTACGGTTAGGTCTTTGGATGTTTAGGGTTTTCCATTGTTTCTAAATAATAATAAGTCTTCAAGCCTCATTGTAGCAAAGTTCAGAGGCCAGTAGATGCCACATCTCTTCTCAGAGATAAGCTACCAGCGCCCTAGCTAGTTTATTTCCATTTTGTCTGTAAGTGTATTTCAATAATTTGTTATTAATGAAATGAAGTCTTATTTCCACTGCATCTCTGCATTTATGTGTATTTTTGTATTTCATTATGTTACTGCATAAATCTAGATCATCAGAATACCTGAGGGATCCACTAGTAAATGACGAGATCATATTGACAGGTAAAATATTCTTAGCAGGAGGTGGTAGGGGAAGAGGGAACTTTCTCATGGGTGAAGAGTCTTTGAACATCCCTGCACCAACATTCATGTATGACTTATGAATACCACTGAAAAAGGGAACATTAGATCCCTCATTTGATCCATGGTCTGAGGTGTAAAACACAACTTGATCAGTTGTAACTATTTTCCTTTGATGAGGGAATCATAAGTGTTACCCATGATTTTGGTCGTCATGATGATGTATTTATGATGGTGTACTCAAGCTCTTCATAAGAACTTTCTCCTGAGAAAAGTTACTTTCATCTCTTCCCAGAAAACTCATTTTTGAAGAAGGTTCGTAGGCTGCTAGTATATTTGGGTGTTAGAATGACCCATTCTCGCAGGCTGCTTTAAGACAGGGTGTGAACTTCTCGCACTGTGTTGAATAGCTAGGGTGATAAATCTTCCTAAAGCATGGAAAAATATGAATTCTCGATGTTTCTAGAAGGAAATATTCTAGAAGAATGGGTTGGCATTCGAATGGTTATCCATGTACTGGATTCCCTGATATTGTGGGATCATTCTTATCCAAGTAACTATCTCATTCTCTCCTATATATTGAGGGAATTCTCATGGAAAAGGTTAAGCAAGATTCATTGGAGAATTGGTGAAAGAATTGTGTGAAGGACTTAGCCTGAAGAGCAGCTTGGAGACTCTAGCAAGTCTATCAAGAGGATTTGATCTTCTTCATGCAAGGATTGAGCAAGTGTGTGTGTTGGAACCAAGATCCATCGAAAGGAATCTTGCGACATCAAGGCGATTAGGTTGTACTCTTTACCTTCAATCAATATGATATAGTGGCATGTCCCTTTCCCATAAAGCTATTCTCACTTTATTGTGTAATTCCTTGATCATACACATAAGTTGACTGTTGAATATATTTTTCTATCTTCACTTTGGTTGGTTTGTGCTGTATTGGTCTTGACCTCACAAGAGCATTGGAGCGAAGAAGGAGCAACAAAGGCCCTAGGAAGAGATATTAAGGTATGTTACTTATTCCTTCCTACTAGCTAATTCAATGGTCAAAACTTAGTGAAAGAGTCATGTCCTGTCCTATTTTGTTCTAGATCCAAGTGGATCTAGGGAGATTTGTTAGTGTCCGCACCTACCGATTAGTCCGATAACAAAATTGGCGACTCCACTGGGGATAATCCCATTTTCTTTGTGGTTTTTGGTGTTTTTCCATGGCCATTTGCTCGTGTTTTACTTTTCTCCTTTCTTATCAATATCTGAGTCTTCAGGATATCTTGATAGACCCTCTGGGTCTAGAGGCCTTTTCAAATTTTGTTTCATTTTCCAAAAATTTGACTAGTTTCAGAGGTTCTCACACTACACTTCATTGTAGCCTATGAGAATATATAGAGTTCGCATCCTGCCTTTAGGTTCAGTGCGAGGTTCTCGCACTCTGCTCAAGGGCCACCTACAAGAATCACTAATTCTCGCACTGTGTCACACTCTCAGCCTGCGAACCCATTTTTTCAAACTTTTGGATTTGAGTTTTGGCATCTTCAATTGGCCAGATCAGTCTAGGTGCCTCATAAGAGTTTCTTGGACCATTGATTGATGTCTT
>JASDQU010945274.1:19979-32924 GCA_032191745.1 Picea mariana
GGCAGTACAACAATGCCACTCGAAGCTAGAGGTACACAGAGTGCCATATGCAAGGAAAGAAAGGGACACTGCATGAGTGTACACACCTCAACAAGTGGGGACATCTATATAATGTTATTTTGCTTTTGCATGTATTTGATTTTTTAGAAGAAGCTTTTCATTGCTCTCAAGACCTCTTTGGGCAAGCATCTGGAAGGTTCATAATTAGGCTTTTATCTTTTTCCAGCCATAAGCCTCTGGCGTTCAGCCCCATTTTTCCATGAAGTGAGGGACAACCCCTTCTTGGGTCAGTATACTCGAAAAACCCAAAAGGTGAGGAGATGAGGAGATGAAATGTGGAAAGTGGCAAGTATGGTCGGGAATGGCACGATGACTTGTCAAAAGGACCTCCCAGTAGCATACATATTCTTAAGGGTGACCCACTTACTAGGGCGCAATGTCAAACACCAAGGTGAAACAAGGCAAAGAGCATAATGTCCTAGCAAATGTCACATAATCAAAAGCAGTAATAGATCTATCAACTCAAATGCCTCAAATATTGAAATGACACTCACCATAATACCTGACTTGTGCCTCATGGAGCAAGACCCAATGTCTTCCAGAGGCCAGCTGATGTGGTGGATACCGTCATGATCAACCTGGAGTTGTGGTGGTGAGGTGGGTCTCCATCCATGCAAGTGGACATTGTTGGTCAAGCTGTCTCTCGGTACTCCATGTCTACAACCTGAGGGCCTCGAGACATCATCTCCTTACTTATCCCACAAAATGGGGATAACAGGGACTCTTTATGTTTGTTGTTGGAAAGTTTTCATGAATGTTATGTCTTCTTAATTAGAGCTTGCTAGAATTTACATTTTCTAAGTTGCAAACACACCTTCATGCTCATTCGTTGGTGTTCCTTCATTAGGGCCTTTGAAATCATATTATTTCATTCATAAACCATATAAGAATGCTTTAATTTGTTCATTCTAGCTATAGCATTGCCTTATTACTTGAGAATATAGCTCATAAGTCATAACCTTGTAGACTCCATTTTCCCAATGGATAAGTACTAGGCTTGACCTATCCATCATCTTTTCATTTTCCTATATTACAACATTAGTTTTGATAAGGCCACTCTTCATTTCACCTTGAGCCCTTATTGCCTAAGCTTTAGCAATCCTACCTTAGGGAAGCCCCACTTGAGTTGGACATGAGCCAACATAAAATGTTAAGTGGGTTGGTGACATGACATTGCCCATAGGCTTTGGACTTTAATCTAAAGGTGCTAATTTGTGAGGTAACAAAGACCATCCCTTTTAAGCATTCTTTGCAGCCATTTTTTATGGATATTTAGAGGTCTTTTACGGGTGTTCATGATGGCATTTTGTGCACCAATGCTCGTTTAAGCCTCTATTCTGAGTTGATCCGAAGTTTTTGGCAAGTATTATTGTCCCATAGGCTGCCAAACTTACCTCTCGTTGGGTTATCTCATTTCTTATAAGGTTTCCTAGGGTTTTTTTAGGGTTTCATCTATTATTTGTTGAATTTTATGGTGGGCTGATGCATTTTAATTTTCTTACTATTTATCATAAACTGAACCATAACCATAGCCATTTTGCAACAACACAATGGCTGCAATAAACCAAGATCACAAGTAGAATAACCATGTACAAGTACACAAGAAGTATCCTGGGAAACCCTTCTCAACAAGGGAAGAAAACCCAGCCAATCCTTTGTTATATTCTCAAGAGAAAGACCTCCCAAACCATCACCAAACCTAGCACACAAAAGGGTGCTTCAGTTCTCATAATTTCAGACATCAACTTCTGAAATCATGAGATGACACAATGATAAGTGTGTTTTCCCAATGGGGATTCACCTTTATTTATACAAGACTTATCACAATAAATGATGTGTCTATTGGCACAATAGGGTCTACCTTGTTATCGCACAGTTTGTAGATAGGATGATAGATGCATGAAAGAAGATCAAACTGGCGTAAGTGAACCACTCCCACCACTGTCACCTCAATGGGAAGGTTCTTTCTGTTTAGGGAGGTAAGGCTCAGGGGAGACGTCCCTGGTGACCTGGGGTTTTGAGAAGACAAAAAGGCTTAGAAAGGCTAAGTGATAAAATTCCCACTCACAAGTCACCACCTGATCAAAAAGTCCGGCTTAATAGCCAATGAAGATAAAAAATAACCCGAAGTAATAACCAAGAAGAGTACCTGCCCGAGACAAAGCAACAAAGAAACTATATGTGCAAGCTTGCTTGTTGGTTTGTACTTCATATAATCAATAACTTTCTTGATAATAAGAAATTGAGAAATAGCATTGATGAAGTAAATCAATGTTTGTACAATAGCAATGATTACAATATCACTTCTCAATAAATGCTAAATAAACTTGACATTCAAGTAACAATATCTACACTTTATAAACAATGCCTTAACCAATCATTCAATTGCTTTTGGAAGTAAAACGAATGTGGCACAAAGGTATTTATAGCACAAGAAGGTGACGGCAGCAATAGGGTTAATAGGATTAGTCTAGGCTAGGGTTAGTAAGAGTTAGGTTTTGTTCAAAGTTTAGAGGTTTGTTTGTGATCAAGTTACTCAATGCAAGAGGTCTTAGACCAGTGCGCTACTAGGGCATATGGAGTCAAAAGAGGACGCAAAGGTTGAAGGACTAAGTGATAATGAAAGACTAAAGACAAGAGGGTTGGATGTTGAGGTGTTGCTAAAACAAGCCCTCAACAATGAAACCCTATGGGAGAGAGGCTCACTAAGGTGTAGAAACCCTAGGCCTTAGAGCTTTCTCCTCCTTCTTTAGCTTATTGGCAAGATGAAATCGGCTAGCTCAAGCAAGAAGTTACAGGGCTAAAGACAAGAGAGTTAGAAGGTGAAGTGTTGCTAGAGCGAGGCTTCACCAAACAAACCCTAGGGGAAAACGGCCCATCAAGGTGTAGAAACCCTAGGCCTTGATGCGTCTTCCTCCTTCTTAGCTCGGTGACAAGAGAAAAATCGGCTTGCTTAAGAGAGTAGAGATATAGTGTTGCTATGGCAAGGCTCTATCTTACCTCAGGAAATCAAAATGACTCTTAACTTGGTAGGGACTTGAGACAAGGACCTTTAGCATGTGCTTGTCACCTAGGGTTTAATGCAACAAATTATAATAACAAATGCAAGTAAATAAAACAATAACCATTCAATCAAGAAGTGTTGCAGAAATTCACTTACATAAACCATTCATTCAAGTAGTCAAACCCTAGTTGTAAACCTTCCACCAAGAAGAATTGTCAAAATAGTCCAAAAAAATCTTCCTTCAACAAGTGCGCCTCACAATTTCAGCCAATAACCCTAGGAAGGGCGCAAATTTCAGACCTCACTAATGAGTGAGTGAAAGATGATGAAAATATGAAGGTAAAAACCCTCAATATATAGCATACCAATGACCTTTATTAAAAATTAGGTCATCAAAAAGCCGACAAGGCCAAAATACCAAAATCATATTGTTTTACATTAAATGTCTTAAATTAAAACCCTAATCAAGCAAAAGCAAGACGTCATGCCCCTTCTAGGGTGACATTAGCCCTTTCTAGGGCAAATGCAGCCTCTTGGAGCAAAACGTTAGCCCTCCTTGGGCTTCTCCAACCTACCACACGTGCCAAAATTGCCCTGTCTATCTGCCAAAAGTCCATGAAGCAAGGATGACGTCATGAACCTCCTGGTGACGTCCTAGGCCTTCCAAGGTCAACATTTCAATGAAGAGGGCACAACCCCCCTAGGTCAGGCTCTGCCAGGGTGCCTCTGTGGAACGTCCTCCTCTTCTCCAGTGCAAACCCCTCTGTCCTATCTTTGCCCCCTGCTGGGGTCTCAGCATCCATCTGATGGGCTCTTCAGCCCCATGGAGATCTGAACTAATCATCTCCCCATGTGTACCTGTCCAATGTGGTACCTGTCCGTCGGGCATGATCCTGCAAATCAACAGCTACGCCCTCCATGGGCTCATAAGTCACAAGGATCATAGCAATGTCAATCACATCTCATCATCAATATTATTAAACATGTGCATAAAACCCTTATTACCCTAGTTAAGTGCTCAAAGACATTATACAAATCTGCAATACAAGCTTGGGGAAAGTGACAGGGCATCCTATTAGGCTAGTGTTCACTGGAAAAGAGATGTTTCCGGAAGAGATTACATCCAAGTCATGTAAGTGGGTGAGGTAGATAAGGTATGTCCTGATAAAGGGTGCAGTGAAAGCAGGGAAATGTTGGGCTTACCTGTGGGTGCCTTTGTAGAAGGCGAGTTGCACATGTCTTGGATGCAATTGTTTCCAAGCCCATCCATGCCTTTTATTCTTTATTCTTCATTGTTTTTTCTTCAAGAAGCTAATCAGGGGACATTGCCCTGGCGTAGTGACCAATGGTGGCAGCGTTACCCACAAGTACTTTCACAGAAATGAGAAGGCTAGCTCGTGATGAGACCCCCTTTCTCTTGGACATGCAACCAAGAACCACTACCCTAGCGTGGTAACCAGCTGCTAGTAGTGTCATACTGCTAGGTACCCATGGACCTAATAAGCTAGCTCGTGATGAGACCCCCTATCCTCTGACTAGGTCTTGTTTTATTATTTTTATGGGTCCCTCTTGTTTCTTGTTGAGAAGCCTTTTATTTCTTTCTCGGGGATCCCTGGGCGAAGCATCTCGAGGTTTTATTTTTAGGCTTTTATCTTTTGCCAGCTTGCTTTTACCTTCTAGGCCTTTAGCCCCTTCTTCCCACAAGGCAAGGTGCAACCCTTAAATGATTGGCCAACCCAATGCCCGAACAAATGTAATGGGGTGGATGAGCGGGAAGCAAGATGAAAAAGTCGTAATATGATAGGAGCAGACGATGACTTTTCAGAGATCCCCCCTAGTGGCAAACCAAAACCTATAAGCACAGGCTTACTAGGGCATCCTGTCAATCCCCCCAGACATGGTTAAGTGGACAAGTATAAGATCCAAGCATTTGCTAGAAACAAAAGGAATCAAATGCACATATTCAAAGGTTTTGAGGATCAGAGTGAAACATACCATGATACCCGAACTCATTACCTCATGGAGAAAGAACCATCTCTGATACAGGACCAAGCCGAAGGTGATGGATGTTGTTGCTGCTGACAAAGTGGAGGCGCTAAAAGGGAGAAAAGATGGGCTCTCAAGTCGATCTGGCTCTCGATACTCCATGTCTGGGACCTGTGGGCCTCGAGACATAATCTCCTAGTTATCCCTAAAAGTGGGGATAACATTTGGCTCCAACTCGGGGACATGTGCTCACCGTAGAGAGCAAGAGAACCTCAGCAACTCTGGCACAACCTGTTACCTGCTTGATCTCAATAGCAACTATTAGTAATCATTTGAGGTGGTGATATCACCCCAGTTCATATATATAAGACTGAAATAAAGCAATCATACATATAAATGTGAAAGCAAACTACTCTAGCATGCAATGCAATGGTAGATACAATGAATGCAAAATGCCTACCTACTTACCTGCACTTACCTGTGAAGTCAGGTCCCCCCACCTTGGTGGGGTTTGAGGAGGTGCCCGCTGATTGGTAATGGGCGCCTTCTTCCTTCCAAAGTGGACAAGTAGTAAGCGTCGTCAAATGATTTTCTTCCAACTTTGAAAGGCCCAAGCCAAGATTGAGTACTTCCTTTGACATTAGTTGGCTCTCCCTCCTGGGTGTCCCACATCCACACTACATCCCCTTCCTTGTGCTCTATGATCTTGTACTTTGTTGTTCCCTGAACAACCCTGGTGTACTGTGCAGAGGGAGGAGGGTGGGATTCTGCTATAAAGACTTCTTGCTAGGACGGTTGAATCAATATGTCACTTTCTCCTGTTTTTAGTAACTTCTCATTCCCAACTTCCTTGTCTTTATATTTGTCTAGGAGCTGTTGATATTCCTCTTTCTTGGACCATTGAATCTAATTGAAATCTTCCTCTGTTGCAAAAGGCATATCACTCGGAGAAAACTCAGGAAGACTTTCCATGATTTGCTCATGTGCTTTATCATCTCTGATGGGATCACTAGCTTCTTGCAAATGGGTTGTAGTCACGGATACATTCGGGAGACGACCTGTAGTTCCATCTTTCAAAGGTATATTCACATAAGTGAGGTCCATCTCAAGGGTACCTCCCAGTTTAGAAGCAAACTTTCTAGACAATAACATCCCCCACACATCTGGGACATCCACTACCACTATGTCCATGTGGATCACCTTCTCGGGGTATTCTTTAAGGCAAACTTCGACATTCTCAATTACCCCATGTGTGGGTATAGCTTTAGATTCAAAGCCACACACATTCCTGTAAGGTCATGTGACTTTCAAACCTACTTGTTGCATGACCTTGAGGGACATCATATTAGCATCGACCCCTAAATCCAGCATGCAATTATGGAGGATCTTGTTATTCATTATCAAGGTCATAAAGAAGGGGGGATGTTCATCATACTAGACCCTAAAGTGATCAACTTGCAACATGATAGGAGGGTCCATGGGTCCATATGATCCTTGGAAAAAGTTATCAAATCGTTCTTTAACAGATGGCACTTTAATGACTTCTTTCAAAGGGATGGTTACATGCATCTTAGATAGCGCCCCTTCAAAGTCAAAGTTCAAGTCCACCCTCTCAGCTTTGGAAGTTTTCGTGAGGATAATGTCCGAGGGTGGAGGTTTTGTTTGAGCTGCCACAAGAATGGTAGAGATGGGTTGGTTCGGCTTCTTTCGTCTATACCCCTGGAATTCTTACTTTTTCAACTTCTCTCTTGATTCCTGGTCTAGGTTGTTTATCACTGCCATTCTAGCCAGCCTGGTTGCTTCTTTCACGGCCTCCCGATGTTCTTCAGCAGTGATATTTATTTGGGGGCCTTCCATGAGATGACCCATATTGTTCACTTGTTCATGGCCATCATTGTTGTAAGGACACTCATGTTCCCAATGTGCTTCACTACACTACAAGCACCAAGGATTTTCATCCACTACATTTGCAGGAGCCAAGGTGTTTGGAACCTCTTGATCATTCTTTGGTTTATAGAATTGGTTCTCCTTTTGGAATTGACCTTTGTACGGGACCCTAGGTGCTTGGTTCTGGGCTCTTTCCAAGTTGACAATTCTACTCATCATTAGCTCTTGATTTTTTATCATGCCATCCATGGTTGCTTGTAATTTTGCCATACTGGCGCAAAGGTCGGAAGTAGGGTCGATATTATGGACTATCTTGGGTTTAGTGTCCATTTTGCCCCTTAGAATTGTGAAAGGCTCAATCTTAGACGAATGGAGGTTGCCTTCAATCTTAGTAGCCAATTCTTGAGCTTCTTGGATTGTTTGGGTGTTTTTGTCTCTGAGGAGATACCCTTGCTGACCAATGAAAGATTTGGTATAGATGTAGACAAGGTAATATCGCTTGGATGATGGCTTGCAGGGATCTTTTGCAACAGAGTTTCAAACCTAGTATGGAACTCTCGAATGGTCTCATTTTCATGCTTCCAAAGGGAATTTAGCCTAGTTAGTAGCATGTTGGGGTCTTCCTTGAAACTCCATCTTTTGAGAAAGGCTTCTTCTAGTTTTTCCATGGTTTTAATGCTGCCATCTAGAAGACTATGATACCAACGCCTTGAAGCATCAAGAAGGGTAGCAGAGAACAATTTCATGACTAGGACTTCAGCATCATCACTAACGAGGTGAAGCTGAAAAAATGCCCAAAAATTGCTCATATGCTCTTCAGTACTGATTGCATCAGTACCGGTAAACTTAGGCAACCACTTCTCATACTTGGGTGGCATTTGCCTAGGGTAGCCTGGTATGGCTGACATGTCTAGCGGTTTGAAGAGAGTAGATGACCATTGTCTTTGATTATCGCCTGGGTTCGGTGCATTGGTCTGAGTTGTTGTGCTAGACATGGTGATCAAAGGAAGATTTCCTCTGAAAAGTGATTTTACAACAAGAGAGTTTCAGGGAGGCTTTCTTCTGAAGGATTGAGGAGGGTTATTGTACCTCCTTGTGGTTTGTGGAGTCGCCAGATAATTTGCTTGAAACTATCAAAGAAAAAGGGAAAACACCCTAAGTGGAGTCGCCAAGTAAGCTTGTAAGGTAAAGAGTCTAGAGGCAAGGCTTACCGAAAAGTGTCGTCTGGAGGAAGGTTTGACTCAGTGTTCCCCGGCAGCGGCCCCAAAATGTTATCGCACACTTTGTAGATAGGATGATAGATGGATGAAAGAAGATCAAACTGGCGTAACTGAACCACTCCCACCACTATCACCTCAATGGGAAGGTTCTTTCTGTTTAGGGAGGTAAGGCCCAAGGGAGACGTCCCCGGTGACCTAGGGTTTTGAGAAGGCAAAAAGGCTTAGAAAGGCTGTGATAAAATTCCCAGTCACAAGTCACCACCTGATCAGAAAGTCTGGCTTAATAACCAATGAAGATAAAAAATAACCCAAAGTAATAACCAAGAAGAGTACCTGCCCGAGACAAAGCAACAAAGAAACTATATGTACAAGCTTGCTTGTTGGTTAGTACTTCATATAATCAATGAATTTCTTGATAATAAGCAATTGAGCAATAGTATTAACAAAGTAAATCAATGTTTGTACAATAGCAATGATTACAATATCACTTCTCGATAAATACTAACGAAACTTGGCATTCAATGAAACAATATCAACACTTTATAAACAATGCCTTAACCAATCATTCAATTGCTTTTAGAAGTAAAATGAATGCTACATAAAGGTGTTTATAGCACAAGAAGGTGACGGCAGCAATAGGGTTAGTAGGATTAGTCTAGGCTAGGGTTAGTAAGAGTTAGGTTTTGTTCAAATTTTAGAGGTTTGTTTGTGATCAAGTTACTCAATGCAAGAGGTCTTAGACCAGTGCGCTACAAGGGCATATGGAGTCAAAAGAGAACGCAAAGGTTGAAGGACTAAGTGATAATGAAAGACTAAAGACAAGAGGGTTGGATGTTGAGGTGTTGCTAAAGCAAGGCCTCAGCAATGAAACCCTAGGGGAGAGAGGCTCACTAAGGTGTAGAATCCCTAGGCCTTAGTGCTCTCTCCTCCTTCTTTAGCTTATTGGCAAGATGAAATCGGCTAGCTCAAGCAAGAAGTTATAGGGATAAAGACAAGAGAGTTAGAAGGTGAAGTGTTGCTAGAGCAAGGCTTCACCAAACAAACCCTAGGGGAAAACGGCCCATCAAGGTGTAGAAACCCTAGGCCTTGATGCGTCTTCCTCCTCCTTAGCTCAATGACAAGAAAAAAAACGACTCTCTCCACCACCTACCAGCAAGCGAGCAGCCAGAGGGAAGCCCAAGTGCATGCTATCTCCTTCCTTCTTTACTTGACTTACTTCCTTCCATAACTAACCTACCTTAGGATCATGGTTCCCACCCATGCATGCCTACCTAGTGAGCCCTTAAAGGGTACCCATCCCATGACCTGAACTAAAGCCTACCTGTGCCATGCTAAATTACGTAGAGATAGAGTGTTACTATGGCAAGGCTCTATCTTACCTCAGGAAATCAAAATGACTCTTAACTTGGTAGGGACTTGAGACAAGGACCTTTAGCATGTGCTTGTCACCTAGGGTTTAATGCAGCAAATTATAATAACAAATGCAAGTAAATAAAACTATAACCATTCAATCAAGAAGTGTTGCAGAAATTCACTTACATAAACCATTCATTCAAGTAGCCAAACCCTAGTTGTAAACCTTCCACCAAGAAGAATTGCCAAAATAGTCCAAAAAAGTCTTCCTTCAACAAGTGCGCCTCACAATTTCAGCCAATAACCCTAAGAAGGACGCAAATTTCAGACCTCACTAATGAGTGAGTGAAAGATGACGAAAATATGAAGGTAAAAACCCTCAATATATAGCATACCAATGACCTTTATTAAAAATTAGGTCATCAAAAGGCCGACAAGGCCAAAATACCAAAATCATACTGTTTTACATTAAATGTCTTAAATTAAAACCCTAATCAAGCAAAAGCAAGACGTCATGCCCCTTCTAGGGTGACGTTAGCCCTTTCTAGGGCAAATGTAGCCTCCTGGAGCAAAACGTTAGCCCTCCTTGGGCTTCTCCAACCTGCCACGTGCCAAAATTGCCCTGTCTGTCTGCCAAAACGTCCATGAAGCAAGGATAACGTCATGAACCCCCTGGTGACGTCCTCGGCCTTCCAAGGTCAATGTTCCAATGAAGAGGACACAACCCCCCTAATTCAAGCTCTACCAGGCTGCCTCTGTGGAACGTCCTCCTCTTCTCCGATGTAAACCCCTTTGTCCTGTCTCTACCCCCTGCTGGGGTCTCAGCATCCATCTAGTGGGCTCTTCAGCCCCATGGAGGTCCGAACTAATCATCTCCCCATGTGTACCTATCCAATGTGGTACCTGTTCGTCAGGCATGATCCTGCACATGAACAGCTACGCCCTCCATGGGCTCATAAGTCACAAGGATCATAGCAATGTCAATCACATCTCATCATCAATATTATTAAACATGTGCATAAAACCCCTATTACCCTAGTTAAGTGCTCAAAGACATTATACAAGTCTGCAATATAAGTTTGGGGAAAGTGACAGGGCCTCCTATTGGGCTAGTGTCCACTGGAAAAGGGATGTTTCCGGAAGAGATTAAATCCAAGTCATGTAAGTGGGTGAGGTGGATAAGGGATGTACTGACAAGGGGTGCAATGAAAGCAGAGAAATGTTGGGCTTATGTGTGGGTGCCTTTGTAGAAGGCGAGCTGCACCTTTCCTGGATGCAATTGTTTCCAAGCCCATTCATGCCTTTTATTCTTTATTCTTCATTGTTTTTTCTTCAAGAAGCTAATCAGGGGACACTGCCCTGGCGTGGTGACCAGTGGTGGCAACATTACCCACAAGTACTTTCACAAAAATGAGAAGGCTAGCTCGTGATGAGACCCCCTTTCTCTTGGCCATGCAACCAAGAACCACTACCCTGGCATGGTAACCAGCTGCTAGTAGTGTCATACTGTTAGGTACCCATGGACCTAATAGGTTGGCTCGTGATGAGACCCCCTATCCTTTGACTAGGTCTTGCTTTATTATTTTTGACGGTCCCTCTTGTTTCTTGTTGAGAAGCCTTTTATTGCTTTCTCGTGGATCCCTGGGCGAAGCATCTCGAGGTTTTATTTTTAGGCTTTTATCTTTTGCCAGCTTGCTTTTACCTTCTAGGCCTTTAGCCCCTTCTTCCCACAAGGCAAGGTGCAACCCTTAAATGATTGGCCAACCCAATGCCCGGACAAATGTAATGGGGTGGATGAGTGGGAAGCAAGATGAAAAAGTGGTAATATGACGGGAGCGAACGATGACTTTTCAGAGATCCCCCCAGTGGCAAACCAAAACCTATGGGCACAGGCTTACTAGGGCATCCTGTCAATCTCCCGAGACATGGTCAAGTGGACAAGTATAAGATCCAAGCATTTGTTAGAAACAAAAGGAATTAAATGCACATATTCAAAGGTTTTGAGGATCAGAGTGACACATGCCATGATACCCGGACTCATTACCTCATTGAGAAAGAACCATCTCTGATACAGGACCAAGCTGAAGGTGATGGATGGTGTTGTTGCTGATAAAGTGGAGGCGTTGAAAGGGAGAAAAGATGGGCCCTCTACGGCCATGCTCAAGTCGATTTGGCTCTCAGTACTCCATGTCTAGGACCTGTGGGCCTCAAGACATAATCTCCTAGTTATCCCTAAAAGTGGGGATAACAGACCTCAATAACTCATAATATAATTAATAATTACAATATTAATTATCTTTTACATTAATTATCTTTCACTTTATGGTGGGGCCTATACCCTTTACATCACAATTAGGGTTACGGGTAAATCTAACTCTTAGACAATATAGCAAGGGATCTCACACACCCACTAGTGCTCAGCCACTAGGGGCACGTCCACTTGTGCTCAGCCACAGGGACGTCCAAATCAACATATCTCTATCTCACTACATCTCACAAGAGAATCATCAGGACACACACTCACTAGTGCTCAGCCACTAGGATCACGTCCACCTGTGCTTAGCCACTGGGATGTCCTACTCAACAGATCTCTATCTCACTGAGTCTCACAGGAGAATCATCTGGAGTATCATCTCAACTCTCTGCACAGAGAAGAATAGTAAACCCATCACATGGGCTCCTTCACCCCTCACAGGGGTACACATCGTTTCATCTCAAACGATACACCCATCTCATGGGCATCTTCCCTTCTCAGGGGCACACAGCGTTTCATCTCCGTCTCAGAGAGAATGACACACACAGCTCATAGGCATCTTCCCTACACAGGGGCACACAATATTCCATCTCTGTTTCAAAGAGAACGACACACCCAGCTTATGGGCATCTTCCCTACACAGGGGCACACAACGTTCCATCTCTGTCACAGAGAAGAACTACACACCCATCTCATGGGCACACCCAACTCATGGGCTCTCTCTCAACCTGACTCACTCAGTTTGTGTCCTGGAGGATGTCTCACGCAGTTGTAATCATCAACACTCCCTCTCAACTAGGGAGGCATTCTCCAACATACCAAGTCTCTCACAGAAGTACTCGAACTTTGTGTTGGCCGTAATCATCCACACTCGCTCTCAACTAGGGAGGTATTCTCCACCAAGCCAAGTCTCTCACGCAAGTACTCGAACTTCATCTTGGCAAGCGGTTTGGTAAAGATATCTGCAATCTGCTCATGGGTAGGAAGGTACTGCACGTGTACTACTTTCCTCTACACCATGTCTCTGATATAGTGATATTTTATCTCAATGTGTTTCGATCTATCATGAAACACAGGGTTCTCAGAGAGCTTCACACAGCTCTAGTTATCACAATGAATAGTGGTAGGATCCATCTCATGATCAAATAAATTTGTCAGAAGCTTGCGAAGCCACACTGCTT
>JASDQU010945276.1:0-10397 GCA_032191745.1 Picea mariana
GCCCGCGATTCACTTTAAGGCACTGGTCTCATTTTACACTCATCAAAGCCATAGGCTTCCTTTTTTTTACATATTGGATATCGTCTTTGA
Source organism: Picea mariana (assembly GCA_032191745.1). Classification (NCBI taxonomy): domain Eukaryota; kingdom Viridiplantae; phylum Streptophyta; class Pinopsida; order Pinales; family Pinaceae; genus Picea; species Picea mariana. Next base: position 91 of record JASDQU010945276.1, read on the forward strand.
AGTAACTTTAATATTACTTGCATCTAACAAACGTACCTGAGTATCCTTTTTATGCAAGTATATGCTTGATGTTATATCGTAGATGAATGATTGGTTTATGTATATTTCAATTTATGGTTGATTGTTGAATGAAAGAATAAACTCCTAGATTTATTTTCTTGTACTTAGCTTAGTTCAAGCCATAGTATTTTTGTTAGGGACTACCCCCCTTGGCTTCGCTAGGAGTTGGCCTAGATGGAGGAGTTGAGGATTAGGTGATAGCACTTTAACTCTCACTTGCCCCCAAGGACACACCGAGTGGATTGAAGATTTCTTCCACGTCTCCCAGGTGTGTATAAGGCGGCAACAGTACTGTCATGACCTGTAGCCTCCTCCTCTGCAGTTTCGATGGTGCCTACCTCTATGTTCAGGATGTGGCCGAAATCCTCATCCTCTTCATTGTCAGATGTCACCTCTATGTAATGCACTTGGCCACGGCCCATGCATTTGTGGGATGGGTTCCATGGCTCCTTGCATGTGTAGCAATAGATGCTTCCTCCTTAATTCTCTTCTAGTATTCTCGTCCATCCTACCTCTTCCCCTGTCAAACCCCCTTGGGTCACGTCCCCCTAGGTTCATTGGAGGTCTCTGGTCTCTTCCCCATGTGTTGAGAGGTGGTCTAGGCATAAATTTTGGCTTTGCAGCTGGTCCTAGGTCTCTCGTCCTCCAGATAGCATCCTGTAGGTTGGTAGGCTTAAAATCCTTTACCCAACCCTTCAAGGGTTCCATCAACCCCTCAGTGAAGAGCATCATGAGTCTGGTYTGTGACACATCCTGCACCATGACTGCTAGCCTCTGGAATTCCTCAATGTACACCTCTGGTGCTCCTGTCTGTCTGAGTTGTGTGAGCTCTCGGAAATGTAACTCAGGATCCCCCTGGTCAAATCTGTCAATGAGTCTCTAAGTAAACTCTGTGTATGCCACTATCTAATTGTGGCCCAGTGTGGTCAATCCATGATACCACCAATCATGAGCCTTGCCATCCAAATACATGGTGGCAAACTTGATGGCCTCCATCTCCCTCATAGGGTTAAGCTGCAGATCAGTGTCTAGTTTTTGTACCCACGCCTGTGCAGTCATCTTGGTTGATCCATCAAAGTAGGGAATCTCGATCTTCCCAGCCTTGCGCTCAAACTCATAGATGCTCCTGTGGTTCGACCTAGGTTTGTTCTGAATTTGAGTTGACAGTATTAATCTAGAATCATCTACCTCNGTTGATCCATCAAAGTAGGGAATCTCGATCTTCCCAGCCTTGCGCTCAAACTCATAGATGCTCCTGTGGTTCGGCCTAGGTTTGTTCTGAATTTGAGTTGACAGTATTAATCTAGAATCATCTGCCTCTGAATTGTCATACTCAAATCGTTGTACTCCCTGGTACATTGCACCATCTGCTCAACAAAGTCATCCATGGGTTCATGTTGTGTAAGTTCATCTGTGAACGTGGGCAAGTACAGTCTAGGAGTAGTCGTGCTACCTATCTATCCATGTGGTGTTCCCCCTCCATGGCTCCCCTCAGAATGATGATAGGGAATATGCTCTGAATGATACCTGTTCCCTCCATGAGATCCACCCGTTTCCATGTTGTCATATGCCTCTGGACCTTTCCCTATGTGACTCATGTCCATCAACATTGTTGCTATCTTTGTCTGGTTTTCATCTACCTTCCTCGAGGTCTCAGCGATCACAGTCTATCCCTACAGTGTGTTTCCTGGTTTTCTTGTATGTAGGTGACCAATTTACTTTCTGTCTGGTTTATGGACTTGTGGAACTCTTGTGCCAAGAATGCTAAGCCCTGTGGCTCAACGTCATCACCTGAACCCTCCATCTCGACTTTTGTTTCACTTGTTTGTTTCTTCCTTCGACCCATATAGATACCACTGAACTTCTGCATGCGCTAATCCTCACAGGATGGGAGGATCAAAGCTCTAATACCACTGTACTGTTCCCAAGCCAATTTTTTCGCTTGGGAACACTAGCTAACCATTGAATTAACTGTTTGTTTGTTTGTGTATGCAGGTTGGCCTCTTAGATTTCGGCCTTAGGGTTTATTTTCAGTTATTCAGCACAATTCATGAAGATATATTCAATACTATGCAAGATATAGTCAATACACAAGATATGGAACTCCAAAGCACAGATCTGACCTTTTTATTAAGAAGAGCAAGAACCTGATACAATATAGAAGCAAATCTGGAATAACATCAGATGGCTCCAAGATAAAAGATAAGATATGAGCTGCTACAAAATACTCTCGACAATACCCAGCAAGCCTCCAAAGGTTGAATATGAGATGAAGGACCAAATACAAAAGAGCTAGGGTTACATCCAACCCCCCTAACTGCTAGCACGTCCTGCTAGATGGATGAGAAAGCCAAGTTTCGACCCAGCTGAAAACCTCCAAGTGATGTTTAACTCCACCAAGAAATAGATCAGGGCAAGGGAAATCCCTCCCTGGAGTATGAAGCCCAAATGCTGAGTCTTTCTCCTCCAACTGTTGAAACCCTAATCAAGACTGTGCCCTCCTGAAACCCTAAAGTGCCAGTAATTCGGCCTGGATGAAGGAAGCCTCCAAAACTCCTGAACCTCTCTAGGATGATAGATCGGGCTGCCACAAGTCACCTGGAGAAGTCTCACAATCAGATCTGAGGTATAACCCCCTAGATCTGAGAATATCTGAATCACCAATACGTCCTCCTCCTCTCAAAGCCGTCCCAAATCTGTAGCTAATAATCTGGCCGAAGTAACTCCTCCAAAATACCTCCAAACTGATGAGCAAGGTCCTGCAAGCAAAACCCAAGTGCTACAATGTCTCAGGCTCTCTCACAATGCTAGATCGAACTTCTCCTTATGCAATGGTGCGCCCCTGCTGGAAAACCCTTAATGGTACGGCCCTTCTGCCCTCCTGGATCGATGATGGAACCTGTGATGAGTGTAGAATGGTGTGGGTGGAGTATTTCATTCCCGAGACCAAGCTTGGAACAAGGTGAGTGGAATCTTTGACCACTGAGTTGTTCTCTAGGGTTTGTAATCTCAAAACCCTCAAAACTGTGTGCTCAAGAGCTCAACAAGCAAATACCAAATATCCAAGATGAGTGAAAGGTGCGCCCTAGCCTTTCCTTTATACTTCCATTCTATTTCCCTGTTGAGTTAGTTTAACCCCTGGGTTAAACTCCTAACTCAACCTCCAACATTCTAATTCTTCATTGAGTTACGTTTTATCCTTTTTCCCTTTTTCCCAAGTCAACTTCAAAATATAACATTGAGTTAGTTGACCTTTCCCCATGCTGTATGAGACTATGGTCTAGTGGGGATGTCTAGACCACTAAGTCTTCCCGGACCTCTTCATCAAGAGATGGGGGACATTACAGAGCATATCCCTGCGGTAATCACCCAAACAAAGAATGTTGAGCTAACGAAAGAGACTGACGAAGCTGAAATCATGAATGCCCTCTGGAGCCTACATCCTGACAAAGCCCCAAGCCTAGATTGTTTCTCTATCCACTTTTACAGAGCCTATTGGTTCATAATTAAAACCGATTTAAAAATAATGCTACAATATGTCCAAAAACCTTGTGAACTGGGCAACAACACAAATTCTTCATTTTTAGCTCTTGTTTCAAAAGAGGCTAATCCTTCCTCATTCTCCAAACTTCATACCTCTCCCACTCAGAGTCAACCCCCTATGGCTTCAAGACTTCAAGGCCATGGAATAATCACATCAGAATGAAGTGGATCAATAGATCACCAATTTACATTAGGGAACAGAAATTGAAAGGCGTTAAGTTAGCCTTAAAGGAATGGATGAAGCACTTTTACTCCTCCCCGGAGATGAAGAAAGAGAATCTCAAATCGTAGCTAGAATCTCTTGAAGTCTTGTACAGAAAATAGGAGGGGGGACACAGAAGTCACAGCCTCGATGTTGGAGCATATCCTTGCGGTAATCACCCAAACAGAGAATGTTGAGTTAATGAAAGAGATTGACGAAGCTGAAATCATAAATGCCCTCTGGAGCCTACGTCTTGAAAAACCCCCAAGTCCCGATTGTTTCTCTATCCACTTTTATAGAGCCTATTGGTTCATAATTAAAACCGATTTAAAAATAATGCTACAATATGTCAAAAAATCTTGTGAACTGGGCAGCACCACGAATTCTTCATTTTTAGCTCTTGTTTCAAAAGAGGCCAATCCTTCCTCGTTCTCCAGGTTTCTCCCAATCTCTCTATGCAACTCCTCTTACAAAATCCTGACAAATATTATGGCAATAAGACTAAGAAGATTCTCTCCAAAGTCATATCCGACAATCAAGATAGGTTCATGCAAGGTAGACGGATAGTGGACATAATCATCATGGTGCAGGAAGCTATACACTCAAGCAAGGAGAATAAAGACAAAGGAATAATTATTAAAATCGATATGGCCAATGCCTTTGATAGAGTAAGACACTCCTTTTTGTTTGATGTATTGTTTAAATTTGGTTTTTGTCCTTTCTTTATTTGATGGGTTTCCTCATGCATCAGTAATCCATGGATTAGCCCCTTGGTTAACGAGAGATCCACGTCCTTCTTTAGAGGAAGTTGAGGGTTGAGACAAGGTTACCCCCTATCCCCTCTGCTCTACATCATCATGGTAGAATCATTGAGTAGAAAATCGGAAGTTGAAAGATTATCTGGAAATCTCCCAAGGATCAAAATTATGAGGGGAGTCGAGTGTAAACCACTCTCAATTTGCAAATGATACCCTTCTTTTGGGAGGCGCCTCTTCTATCATTATTGAGATATACAAATCGATGGCAAGATCAATAACCTTAAAAGCCAAATTTTTGGATAGAACGTAAGCCCTAAACTACTACAAGCTATCTCTCGCATTATTATGTTCCCCTGTCAAGAATCTTGGACCTCATTCAAATACTTAGGAATGCCTATTTCTTTGGACAACCCAACGCCACAGTCATGGAATAGTATCATCAACAAAATTAAATCCAAACTCCAACAATGGGGCTCCCAATGGTTAATTCCTAAAGGTTGAGTTGTTCTAATAGAATCGATTCTCTTTGCTCTCCCAATCTTTCAGTGCTCAGCCATGCTAACACTAGCAGGAATAATGCAACAAATTGCACAAGAAATAAGAAAAATTATATGGCAAGGAGGGAAACAAACACAAAAATAATTGGCCTAATAAACTAGAAGATTGTAAGAGCCCCAAAAGGAAGAGGTGGTCTCGGGATAGAAGTTCTTTTACTCATGAATCTAGCCTTGAGTGCAAAATTCATTTGGAGAATGATCACAGGCAAGTTGGACTGGTGGAAGATGATCCTCTTCAAAAAATATTTCCATGAAGATCAAAATTGATGTATCGAAAGCTTGTTGAGTAATAGAAGAGGATCTCACATTATTCAATCCAAAATTACTTGGATTCCTGGGAATGGTTAGCTAATAGATATTTGTAAAGATAGAATAATGGAAAACAAACCTCTGGAACAAAATCAAGAACCGCTCCCTTTAAAAATTTGGATGGACAACCAAAATATCAACACATTGTTCGATATATCCATTTGGTCAACGAGGATTGTGTGGTCAATTGGATTACCTCCTTCCCAAATTTATCCTCTTATCCCCTCTTTCTTTAGTGCACTTAAAGGTTGCGTGCCTTGGGATCTCTTCACCCCTGATCAGCGAGGATGGGGAGGCTCAAAATATTTTGTAAGGAACAGATATCTTCATCAACTCCAACCCTTTCCTCCCTGTTGACATTCAGCTATCTGGAAACAGATTTGGCATTCAAATGGCATCCCCAAGGTCAACACATTCAGTTGGTTAATGGTCAACGAGAAGATTCTAACAACTGAAAACTTACAAAAAGAGGAGTCCAAGGCCCATCTCAATGTGCTTTATGCCTTTCGGATGAAGAGATGGTCCGTCATTTCTTCTTTGGCTACAGTTTCTCTATCCAAGTCTAGCATCACACCTTAATGGGAATCAATCATAGAGCACGCAAACCCAATTCTTGGGAAGAAATGCTCACATTATGGAGTAAAAACTATAGGGGAACACTCAAAAACAAACCCATCCTGAGAAGACTATGGATGGATCTTCCTAAATATCTTTGTTAGAAAATTTGATTGGCTTGAAATAGGATTATCTTTGAACATGAGCAAGATGTTGGAAATATTGTTGTCATTGATGTCAAAGACAGGGGGAGACTACAGATGTCCAAGATAAAGATTACAGGCCTACAGATGTCCAAGATAAAGATTGCAAGATGGAAATTGTTGGAAATATTGTTTTTGGATTTTTAATGATCAGTTTGGATACCCTATCTTTGAAGGTGTTTTTACCCTACATACCAAGCTTAAATGGGAGCACAAGGTATATGGTTGGAAAGTTTATTCCGAGACCTTTCCAACGATATATGGCATTCCCTCTAACTCCCTAGGAATGAGAAGATATGAATTTTTTCGTTTGACAACCTAGCCAGAAAATTGAGGTCAACTCAGCCAGTCTATAGTATATATAGGTCGGCCTTGAAAGTGGGGACAAAATTACTATAAATACAGGATAGATTTTTGCATTTGTAGTGGAACCAAGCAAGAGATAAAATCTGAGGTGCACAGAAGTGATCTAAGGTGCACTAAAGGGATTTTCTTGGGGTCTTTCTTGTTCTCAAGGTGTGCTATAAAGGACCGAAGGTCTGTGATGTTGACATATGTGTTGTTATGAGATGTGATGTTGTCATGTGTGCTATTCTGAGGTTGTGATGTTGTCATCAGGGATTATATTCTGGGAATGATGTTATGAGGCTTGCTAGGGCATGAAGGCTACATGTGACTAGGGTTTGAAGGATTGTCTATGGAATGAAGCATGCAGGTGAAGTCAGAAGTACTCTGTGTATGAAGATCTTAGATTGGTGTCTACACATATCTTGTTCAATTGGTGCTCGTGTGAGAGGATTGGTGTCTCCAACAGGTTGGTGCCTGCAAATATTGTAACAGTAGGTTGGTGCCTACAGGTGTTGTTGGGTTGTTGCTCAGTTGAGGAGATTGGTGTCTCCAGTAGGTTGATGCCTACATCTTCTTGAGTTGGTGCTCAATTAAGGGGATTGGTGTCTCCAATAGGTTGGTGCCTACAAAAATTTATAAAGATAAGTTTTATGGTTTTCCCCTGATTAGGTTTCCATGTTAAACTCTATGCATTGTGATTTGAGTTTATATGTGATTATTGCTTCTTAGTTAATGAATGATTGATGAATGGTTAAATAAAGTAAAAATTATCTTCTATCGATTCACCCCCCCCTCTCAGTATACGCATAAGTTCAACACAAGAGACCTCCTAGATCAGTAGCAGCTAAAGCAAAAAGACTCTTTGCATAATTCATTACCTCAAGGCATAATACAAATTTAGCTCATCAACCTTTGGAACCAAATGAGGAAGGTTGGATACAGCAATTCACAAACTCAACATAGAGATCTAGCCCAAGCCTTCGTAAACCAAATCAAGGCGTAATCTGGCAGTTGCAAATGGGTGTGCAAGAATTCCAGAGATGGCAACTTCTCCAAAGATCCTACATTCTCTTCTTTGATGGAGCATCCAAAGGAGATCCAAGGGCAGCAGGTGCGGGGGGCATTTTACTAGATCCCAAGGGAAATCTTGAAACATCATTTGCTCGGGGTCTTGGAAAGGCTACAAACAATCAAATAGAAGCATGTGCTCTCTATCAGTGTATACTTCTAGCAAAAGAAGCCAGAACGAAATCCTTGATTGCCATAAGAGACTCCAACATAATTATTAATCTAATGGTCTCAAAATCAACTCCATTCAATAACAATATGGCCTCGATCACAGCCCGAATTCAGAAGGAGATTGGTAATCTGCATAAGGTCTCGTGTTACCAGGTATTATGAGAATGCAATCATCAAGCTGATTCTTTGGCCAATAAAGCGGTTTTACCCAATCTGGGTGTCCTCCGTAGAAATGAGGGGTGTAGCTATCACACAATTCCTTAACACTGTAAGGTTTTGGAGATGAGGGATCGTAACATCGTAATTAATAGCCATTTGCCATTCAAACACCGCCAACGGATTACAAGCGAGGAGACTGGGCTTGAAAGGACAAGCCTTCCCCTCATTCACATGCACGAAATTAATTTAGTTCTGAGACTTGAACTCCTCAACAAAGGATTGAATTGGCAAGGTGGGATAATGAAACATCGTACGGGAGAAAATTGTTGTGTCGAAGGGAGGAAGACAGATCGGCCCAATCCCAACCTGGTAAGAACCTCGCTCAATCTCTGGCTTATATTTTGGAATTTTTTTCTATTACAATTTTTCACAGGGTGTGAGTCAAGTGCATTCCATCACCTGGTTTTGGTCTTTGGAGAGTAGGCTTATTTTGTGTATGGTTCTCTAGTTTGTGTTGTGCATCTTCCCACTAGCTTCTTTGCACCTTTGGAGCTTACATGGTATAGACCCTCCTGGTACATTGGGTTTTGTTTGCATTCTAAACCTTTTCTTTTGGGTGGTTTCTCCTCAAGTTAATTTGGACCCTGTCTCACATTTCCTGCCACCTGGTTTTGAAAAGCAAGTGTCCTTTGGCACCTTGTTTTGGTGGTATAATCTGTGGAACAGAGGGTCTCTCACTGTGCTGGAAACAGGGCTTTCTTTGGGCCATTACCTCTGTGCATCAGCTTGACCCCGGGAATGCCCTTGACCAGAATTGACGCTCTTGTTTTCTTCAGGGTGTTGCTCACATGGATTACAGGTAAGCACGGGAGTTTAGAAGGGTTTTGCAAAGACATGAAGAATCAATAAAATGTAACAGATCCTCCATTTTTCGATGACCTCGAAGGTGGATGAAAATGAACATCAGTGTACAACACAAAATGCTATAATCTTGAGTATCTTGGTGCAGCAAAAGCAAAAAATTGATGTACTGGAAGCAGAATGTAACAGGTTAAGGAACATGACTATCAATCTAATCAAAGATTCACAGTCTGTAGCTTCTAATCATAGAATGTTAACAACCTCTGTCCAGGTAGATTTAAAGGAAGACACAGTCCACCAAATGATGGAGGACATGGATCTTGGGAACTATGACTCTCTTCCTACCAACCTTGGGCAGGAAGAATCCAATAGTCACCATATCTTTCGATAACTTCTATGTTCAGTAAAGCAATTAATGTATTAGGAGTCTTTTTTAAGTTGTATGCCTTCAAGTTTGTTTGCAAGAATTACTAGGATGTAATAATTGTGAACTTTTTTGTAAGTTTTGTGTTGTGGTATTTGAGAGCTGCCATCCATGCTGGAAAACTCGGGACAGTTGTTTTTGTACTCTGTTGTTTAGCTTCTTGCTATAACTTTTACAATATAAAGTTTCACAGTTTCGATTGAAAAAAAACAAGCTTTACTGTTTTCATTGGCCTGGCTTGCTTTGAATGGCCAATGGCTTGGGCATAAATATGTTGCTTGTTCCAAAACCATGTAACTGCCTTTTTTAATTTCAAAAGGCATTAGAACAAAAAGCCCACTACTCATAATGTGGCTTAATATTAGTTGTGTATCATTATAATATATGAATGTCGTATGCAGATAATTCTAGCACATGCGACTTGGGTGATATCTAATCTCTTGATTGTCAAACGCCTCTTTAGAGATGCCAATTCTGCATTCTTTGTTGCTTTGATAATATTTGCATGGGAGCTTTAGTTGAGCATCATAGCTCCCTTAATCCTATCTTGGCTGCTACAAAACTCTCTAACTGTAAGCTTTCATCATCAAAACATTTCTCGTCAGTCAAATGCTGCTTTTTATGTTGAAATATTGGATTGATTCTGTCCGATTGATTCTTTCAGATATTGGATTGATTATTTCCGATATTGGACTGACTCTTTCCAATTCTCTTGTGATTCTTTCCTATCCTGTAAACAATGTTGTTGTACATTAGGTGTGGGTAGGTTCATTAGACACATAGCTTGATTATAGGATCTGTAGCTTGATTGTAGGATCATATAGGGTTGATCCAATATATATGTACCTGTACAGATTCATTGAAAAATAAAAAATAAAATTATTCTTGAAATCTGATTTTCAAGTTGGTATCAGAGCCTCGAAACTTGAATCATTTGCATCCCTCATTGAACCATGGCCAATTCAGATTCTGAATCATCTGGGAATAAATCTGCTCCCATTATTATTCAATCCAAAGGTTCATCGTTCAAAGCAGGGATTGTACTCGATGAAACAAATTATGATATGTGGTCTCAAATCATGGAGATTG
>JASDQU010945277.1:10174-22426 GCA_032191745.1 Picea mariana
CTCAAATCCAAGAAGAGTTCGTTGGGTTGAGTGATTGCCCTACCATTTCAGAAGGGGTTCGGGAGGTAAAGTCCAACTGGAAAGGGTGATCCAACGGAGGTCGAGTCGAATGCTCCTTTTTCGGGTTCCGATGAGACTGCTTTTCTCCATGGATCTGGAAGGGCGTGTACGAGCAACCACACCCCTACTATGACTGGGGTTTTTATCTGAACGAAGTGGACTCATAAAGAAAACTATGGGTGTTCCCGACGGATCCATCCTTTATAGTTAGTCACCTCTAAAGCCTTTCTAGGGCAGTTAATACTATCCTGCCTTTAAGCTTAAATTCAAACCCTATGTTTTACGGTTTACCGTTGCAGTTCACTACTCAGAATCCCAATTTTCCCTTCTATAGAACCATCGCAGTTGAGCCGTTCAAACCAATGGCTGGTTGCTCGGATTGCCAAGTAGAAGGCTAGATTAAAGCTGATCCATAGCTTAAGATCTAGCACTTTTCCAGGCCTAAAGCTGCCGACCCATCCCATGCATGTAGGATCTAATAAGTAAGGCTCAATAAAGTAGTTTCCACATACGATCCAAGGGTGGTTCCTTTCCTGTGCTACTTCCATAAGCATCTAAAGGTCGTAGCAATGCTGCTGGTTATTTCTTCATGAATCAATCGTATCTAGAAGTTCGTCGCCTTGCTTCTCTCCCCTCTCTAATAACGGGAATAAAAGGGAAGCCGAGAGCAGATCGACAGATCTTCATTCAGTGTGTTCGACTAGTAAGCAGAAGGAAGATTTAGGGTGTGGTCTGGATCAACGAAACTCATGAAAATAGGCGAAAATAGAAATTTATTGCTTGCCCGATCCTCATTCTTTTGACAGAATATAGGACTATTTGGCACGTGTGAAGGAACTGTTGTTGAAATTGGGAGAATGTGGAAAGAATTATCAGAAGAAAGACKAGAAACTCATCGAGTTGGTCCTGATGTTTGTGAACACCATTAGACCTGTTTGTTTCGACTTTCCGCACCAACTGGCAGGCACACAARGAAGATGGTAAAGATTACACGTTTGAAKCTTTTTGTGGCCTATTGATYAATGATCATCACAGATTGCTTGATGAAGGCAAGCTTGGTGGTAAACATCAAGCCCACTTGCCCAAGGGTAAGGGCAAGTTGAATCACAAGGAAAGAAGACGGTTTGATACCCCTATATAGAGACCTGGATGCCTTGACTAGAAACCTAAAGGGTAGACAGATGCACCCTGTCAAAGTTGAAAGAAGAAGACATGTCAATACTGTGGAAAGACTGGACATGTGGAGATGGTTTGCTATAAGAAGCGAGACGACTTAGAGGAGAAGGTTAAATGACTTGAAGGAGACGTGTCCATTGTTCGTCGACCTGCTGATAATTTCACCTTCCAAGTTGGAACTTCTCAAGCCTTTCTTTCTCACTCTGCGCAGAATGAATGGGTAGCCGAATCTAGGTGCACTCATCATATGGGTAAGGACGCTTCCTTGTTCACCTCCTTTGATGAAGCTGTGGAGAGGAATATTTGTGTTGCCGATAATTTTTCTCTCGATGTTGCTGGTCAGGGTGATGTTTTCTGTCGACATGGGAGAATTGTCGATGTCTATCATGTATCTAACCTCAGTGCCAATCTATTGTCGGTTTCTCAGCTAACACAAATAGGTAAAATTGTGGATTTTTGGCCAGATCGGTTCTTTGCTCGAGATTTGAAGAAAGGTCGATCGATTGTTGCCGGAGGGTTTCTTGACCCGAAGAACAATTTGTATAAATTTTGTGATAAGACTCGACCTGACTCTGAACCGATTGCTCTTATTTATCACACCGACGAACTAAGTCGAACTTGGCATGAACGACTCGGACACCTAAGTTTTCGAAGTCTACAGTCGATGGAAACTCAAAATATGGTTGTTGGTTTGCCTAAAGTTTTTCCCCTTGATGGAGTTTGTAAAGGATGTGTGCTTGGCAAGCATCACCAAGCACCCTTTGACTCTGGAAAACTGTGGCAAGCACAAAACCTCTTGGAGTTGGTTCATAGTGATTTTTGTTGTGTCAATCTACCTTCCTTAGTAGGTGCAAGGTATATCTTGACTTTCATTGATGATGTCTCTTGTTTCACTTGGGTTTATTTTCTGAAAAACAAAAATCTTGTCTTTGAAAAGTTCAAAGAATTTAGAGCCTTTGCTGAAAAGCAATGTGGCCGACCCATCAAGTGCCCGAGATTAGAAAATGGTGGTATGTCAATCAACCTTTTGAAGAATACCTGGTTCAATCTGGTATTGACTAGCAGCGGTCAATTCCTCATTCCTCAATAGAATGGTGTTGCAGAACGCAAAAATTGGACGTTAGTCGAAATGACTAGATGTTTTTTGCAGGCCAAAGACTTGCCTCCTCACTTTTAGGATGAAGTTGTCTATTGTGCAAACTATCCGCTCAATCGCATCTTGAATCAAGTTGTTCCTTTGGTGACTATGGTCGAATGATGGTGTGGAAGGAAGCCCTCAGTCGACCACCTCCGTGTTTTTGGATGTGTTTCTTGGGCTCATATCTTCGATGATTGCAAAAAGAAGTTGGATGCAAAGAGTCATGCTTGCATCATGATGGGCTACTCTGAAGAGTATAAAGCCTATCAATTGTTTGATCCTGTCAAATGACAATTAATTATCAGACGAAATGTGTGGTTTGATGAGAAGTCTTTTGGCATCAAGTTGTCGAATGCCTCTGGATTGTTATAGAATGATCACTTTGATGTTGTTTTTGACTCTGGTTCTCCTGTTTTGTTTTTCAGTCCTTTGATTGGACAATTGAACTTTATTCCTATTTTGACTGGACGGTCGACCTCCAAGTCAATTGGTCAGTTGATATCTGTTTTGATTGGTCTTCCATCTCCATCGATTGAAATTGTTCATACTTCTGATCGACCTTTCGCAGTGAACAACAGTTCACCCCTTTCTTGTCTACCGAGATGGGTTGCCAAGACCATTGATGCTGCTGGACATGATGTCGGTGATATTTCTTCGGCCCGACAAACTCGTAGTCAGAAGCAACATGCCAACGTTGCATTGATGACTCGTGTACTTCGAACCTCTGATCCTATTACCTACTCAGATGCCCAAGGTCATCCTGAATGGGAGCAGGCTATGCAGATAGAATTGGATTCTTTGTCAAAGAATCACACTTGGGATTTAGTTCCCCGACCACAAGGGAAGAATGTTGTGAAGTGTTGATGGGTCTATAGGACCCAATTTACCTTTTAAGGTGTTGTTGAGTGTCACAAAGCTCGCTTGGTTGCGCAAGGATTTTCTCAACAAGAAGGCATCGACTACACTAAGACCTTTTCCCCTGTTGCGAAGATGAACTCTGTTTGACTGATTCTTTCTCTTGTTGCTCTATTTGGATGGCAGATCCGTCAGATGGATGTGAAGAGTGCCTTTCTTCATGGTGAACTATATGAAGAAATTTTCATGGAGCAACCTCCTGGTTTTGTGACAGATTCTAACCCGGTTTTTCGACTCAAGAAGTCTCTATATGGTTTGAAGCAAGCTCTCAGAGCTTGGTATGCTAAGATAAACAATTTCTTTCTTCGACTTGGTTTCAAACGTTGTGAATCTGATCACAGCTTATATGTACTCCATACTCATGGAAACACTTTGATTATTGTTGTATATGTTGATGATCTTGTCATAATTGGAAATACCATTGATCTCATTCTTAGATTGAAGAAGCAACTTGCTCACTCCTTTGATATGAAAGATCTTGGTATTCTACATTATTTTTTGGGTCTTCAAGTATTACCACTATCTGATGGTTTTTTCATTTCTCAATCTAAATATGTACTGGATCTTTTGACACATTTTAAGATGGAAGATTGTAAGCCCTGCGCTACTCCTTTTCAATTTGGAGTAAAGTTGAACAAAACTTGTCAAACTCCCAAAGTCGATGCTACATTCTGTTGACAACTGGTCGACAGTCTTATTTATCTTACTCATAGTCGACCTGGCACTTCCTTTGTTGTTAGTGTGGTTTCTCAGTTTATGCAGGATCCCAGAGAAAGCCACTGGAAAGCAGTCAAACGAATTGTTCGCTATCTCAAGGGTACCACCCATTTTGATATTCGATATTGTCGAAGTTCAGATTCGTTGGTTAGCTTCACTGACTCCAACTAGGTTGGCGATAGTGATGATCGAAAGTCTACTTCTGGCTATGTTTCTCTTCAGCATCAGCCCGTTGGTTTGTTCATGCAAAAAACAAAAGGTAGTCTCCTTGTTGACTACAGAAGCAGAATACCGTGGCGTCGTCCATTTAGGTACAGAGGTAGTCTAGATTCGCTAACTTTTGGGTGAACTTGGATTTCCTATTTTGACCTCGACTACAATCTACTGTGACAATCAGAGTGCCATTCAAGTTTTCGACAACCCTGTTGCCCACAGTAAAACGAAGCATGTTGAGCTCCATGATCACTATTTGAGACAGTTGGTTCATGAGAACGTTGTCTCTCTTTTCTAGTGTAGAACAGATGATCAGGTAGCTAGTATCTTTACTAAGCCATTATCCCAAGAAAGATTTATCAAGCTCCATACGATGATTGGGTTTCAGGAAGCTACAATTATGGGGGGGTGTCCTATTGACGTAAATTCACCTCCCAAATATCCAAAGCCGTGTGCTGATGGGGTGGTGTTGGAACACCAACTTTTGATGGTTAATCACACTTCTCCGGGAATCAGTCGATCGAGTGGTCGACCTACATCTGGAAACAGTTGGTCGGGCATTCGACCTACATCTGGAAACAGTCAATCCGACGATCGACGGGATCTCTACATTAGTCGATCGAGTAGTCGAAAAGCCAGTTGGTTGGACATTCGGCCAGCAATCGAAGACAGTCGATCGGTGGATCAACCAACTGAGCAATCAACTATGAGTTGGACACATGGACGGTCGGGTCAAGTATCCTTGTCGAGCCGATTAGATAGCGTGGATTTGATAGAGACAACTCTAACCACCAATGGTTATATGTGGACAAGATCTTTCCAATTCCAAGGAAGTTGGTTAGATCTTGAAGCTATAAATAGTTGACCCGATGGGTCATTATCATCAAGTCGATATCGTTGTTGTGTACAAGATGTCCAACATGCATTGTGATGTTTTAATCACAATGTGCTGTGCTTAAGTGTTGTAACAATGTCTTTAGATACCACTCTTTATCTTTGAAACTTGTTCCTCTTCGATTATCTACAGTTCTGTTTATCTATTTCGTATTAGGTTACACCCTGTTACCCACCAAGTTGCACTAGGATGGACTTGCAGTTAAGCCGCCAAACATTGAACATGGATGTGTTCAAAATCAGAGTTCAGAAGTCCAGCCGACCACTATGGCCAATGCATTCTTCTTCTTCTCTATACCGCATTTCCATCCCCCCATGGGGTATTGTAATAAGTCGAATCTGGCATGATGAATTTGTAAAAGGCTTAGCCTCCTAAGACTTAATCATGAGTGCATAACTCTAGAGTGTTTTTTTTACTTATTAATTATTTCTGGCTTGAATTAATTTTTAAGCGAGTTATAATTTTTGAGTTTTTTCACTCATTTCCTCCAAAGTTAGAGTATGTACTGATGGTTAAGCCCTAGCTTGGTCATCTAATTCTATTGTCCAAATGTATATTACCATGCATCCATTAATATTGATTCATATGGTAATTGCGCTAGGTCTCCTCTAGGTTTTTTTTTTATGTTTTCAGTTAATAAAAAATTTCCCACAAAACATGATATTTTAATTGTAAATAAGTCATAAGTTAAAAAAAGTGGTACTAGGAGGAATTATATGCCTTGGGTATTCGTTTTCACACTCAGAATACCCACTTTACCTAAGTACCCACTTTGTGAGTGAAATTAGTGATTTTTAATCACTTAAAATTAATTTTACTCACAAAAGGTCAATAAAAGACAAATAAAGGACAAAAAATCAGCAAAGTTGTTTTTTAGGAAATATGTCTGGGACATGTTTTGAGTCAACTCACCCTTTCTTTGAGTTCACTAAGCCTTGTTAGCAAACAATGATGAGTCATGGGTGAGTTAGGCACATGTGTTATTGAGTTTGGATTTGTCACAAAGAAGAGGTGCACCCCTCTTGAGGAGAGGTAGCGCATTCCAAGAGAAGGCTGCCTACCTATTGAGAGGTGGCGCCCCTCTTCCTCACTCTTTGCTCACATGTGTCAAGATTTAGGAGTCTTGGAGAGGTGGCAACCCTTGACCCTCACACTTGTCAATCTTTCTTCAACAAGTGGTGCGCCCTCCCTCCTTGGGAAATGCGTGAAATATCCCTGATCCCGCTGATCAAGATATTTTCTACTGATCTAATGTTTTGTCTCGCAGATTTGATACACTGGGGGTTTCTGGATGCGTTTTATCTTCAGATATGATACTTTGGGGGTTTTTGGATGCATTTCAGTTGTGTGTTTGAGATGTTTATGGTTATTGCATGTGCATGTTGTATATTTATGTTTTAAACAGTATATAGAGGATGCATGCGGAAATAAAGAACATCAACTGTCCAATAATATGTATTATGCGACTCAAACATGGAAATACAATAACATACTGGAAATATAGAGTATAGTCGTCAGTTAGATCTCATGGATCGTCACTGGAATACAAGCAAATAGCATAAATATACCCGTGATCAGAAGATGAAGGCAGATCTGATGCATGCACTGATAGATCAACAAAATAGGCGATTTCGGAGAAGTACGGTAACTGCTACAAGCTGGAAAACTCATCCGAAAGGTTAGACCCGTCGGAATGAGCTGGAAACTATCCCAATAGAAGCGCCCTGGCCTCTAGATTGAAATAGATGAGTGTCGGATGTCAGATCTGGTCTCTGAGGCACTGGATCTCGACCTTGGGGGGTTTGCGCACCTCTTGGGACACTGGATGCGCCCCAAATGATTCCACCAACGGAATCAGCTGCTATAGGACTCAAAACGATCATCTCGCCGAATGCGGAACTGGGTTGGGAGGGTTTCCCCGGATTTGCTCTGAGGCTCCGCCTTCAACCTCAAATGTCCTGCCGGAAGAGTTGCGCCCTAAATGGTTGGATGATGCACCCTGCAAGATTCCACCGTCAGAATCTGATAGGAAGTGTCTCAATCTATGCGCCCTGGCTGGATCTCAACTGGGTCAGAAGGAAAATTCAATCTGAGCTCGGACCTCATGCAACTCCACAAACCCTCAATCTGACTTGCGCCCTCACTGGCTGAGCTGCGCACACTGCAACTGGATACTCCTGAATAGCACGGTGAAATACCTGGATGGTGTCTCCGACGGGCTAGGGTGTGTCTCTCAACATCGAAATCGATCAATGGTGGTGGTTTCCTCTAGAAATCCAGTAAAGTCGACTCTCTTCCTCCTCTGGGAATTCTCAACATCAAATCATAACAATGCATAATGAGGAATTAGGTCAAATTCCTCCCTTTATACCCTTCCCGATCTAATTCACCATTGACCTCACTTAAGCTAGGCGCTTTTCCTCCTAAGGTGAATAATTAATTAATTAAGTCCCCCTTTAGCACCTTTTCATTCTAATTCTTCGTTGACTTAGGCTTAAGTGGCTTTTCCTAAGCTTTTTGGCTTAATTCATCATTTAACCACCAAATCACCCTTATTTCTCCATCTTGTTCCCTGTTTGAGCTTGACTATAGTCTACGGGAACACATAGACTACTAAGTCACTCCCTGCTGGCATACTCTTGGGAACGGGACATCACAGTCCTCCCTTCCCGAGATTGCTTGTCCTCAAGCAACATCAATCCTGGGTGCTACAAAATATGCTCTCCCTCCCATGTGGCATCCTCCACTGGAAGACCCCTCCATCTAACCAAGCACTCCATGATGATCCTGTTCCTCAACCTGCGCTCTCTCTGCTCAAGCACCTCCTCTGGCACTAACTCTAACTGGCCCTCCTCATCTAAGGGTGGCAACTCCTCTGAAGTGTTGATATGTTGCCTCACTGCCCTTTTAAGGCAAGAAACATGAAAGATGCTATGTATCTTGCTACCCTTCGGTAGCTCTAGCTCGTATGCCACCTCGCCTACTCTCCTGATGACTCTGTACGACCCATAAAATCTCGGTTTCAATTTCTCTGCTCCACTCCTCTTCAAGGAGGACTGTCAATATGGTTGTAACCATAGAAAAACCAAGTCCCCAAACTCGAAACTGCGCTTGACCATCTACATAGATCTTTTGCTGATTCTGTGCTGCCTGTAAGTTTTCCTTTACTGCCCACAGAATCCTTTGGTTCTCCTCCACCCAATCTTTGGCCATTGGGACCCTGCTATCCTCAAATACAGTCTCCACAAAAAAAAGGGTGCATCATATCCATACAATGCTCTAAATGGTGACATCCTGATAGACATATGGTGTGTCGTGTTGTAACAATAGTCACCCATGTGCAACCACCTCACCCATGTGCGCTACTGTCCTCCCACATAGTTCCTCAGATAACCCTCCACCCATTTGTTGACAATCTTTGTTTGTCCATCTTTCTGTGGGTGGTAGCTGGTACTCGTGCCTAGCTTTGTGCCTGTCAACCGAAAAATCTCATGACAAAATGCATTGATGAAGCGCCCATCTCTATCACTAACTATCTGCTTGGGTAGGCCATGCGATCTGAATACCTCTCTGAAAAATGACTCTGCTACCTGTATGGCCTTGCAGTCCATGGGTATGGCAAAGAAATGTGCAAATTTGGTCAGCCTGTCGACCACTACAAATATACAGTCCCTGCCCTGCACACGAGGGAGGCCTGTGATGAAATCCATAGAAATGCTCTCCCATTTATGCTCTCGAATGGGTAGAGGTTGTAGTAACCCTGCTGGGTGTGTCTGCTCTGACTTGTTTTGCTGACAATTCGTGCACTCCCGGATGTGCTCCAGTACATCATCCTTGAGACCCTTCCACAAGAATCTCTCTCTGATCTGCCTGTAAGTTTTGAAATACCCCGGGTGCCCTGCTGCAGGCGAATCATGACACACCTTCAAAATCTTCCCCTTTCAAGTAGATTTTGGAACTAAGTAGATCCAGTCTTTGTAGAAAATGACGTCATCTAGTACCCGGTATCTATCGTCAACCACCTATCCATCCATCACCTCACAAGAAAATTTGTTTTTGGAATATTCCACCAACAAGTGTGCTTTCCAATCTGTGCAAATGTCCATCATCGAACACCCTGGTAGCCTCCTGGACAAGGCATTTGCCACGATGTTCCTTTTTCCCTTGACATACTCGATGTCAAAGTCAAAGGCTTGGATCTTCGAGACCCACTTCTGTTGTCTCTCACCGAGGTTTTTCTGGTCCAGGAAATACTTGAGACTGTTGTGATCAATCTTCACTACGAATTGGCTGCGCACCAGATACTGCTTGAATTTGGTTACGACGTGCATAATTTCTAGTATTTCCTTGTCGTTAATAGGGTAGAGTCGCTCCGACTCGTTGAGCTTCATGCTCTCAAACACAATGGGATGGCCTCCTTGCATCAACACTGCTCCAATTCCCACCCCTGATGTGTCGCACTCCAAGACGAACGACTGTGAGAAGTCCAGAAGGGATAGAATAGGGCATGTGCTCATAACCTCCTTCATCTTCTCAAATGTCCGTTGTGAATCCTTTGTCCACTGGAAGGCACCCTTCTTGGTCAAATCTGTGAGTGGTCCTCCTAACTGCGAAAACACCCTGATAAACCTCTTGTAATAACTGCACAACCCAAAGAAGCTCCTTAAGTCTGTTAAACTCCTGGGTGTTGGCCAATCCAAAATGGCCCTGTTCTTCTCCTGATGTACCTGGACCCCCTGTGCACTGATGATGTGGCCCAAGTAAAGCAACTCTGTCATCCCGAACTCACACTTGGACTCTTTGGCGTACAGTGAATGTGCCTCCATGATGCTCAAATGTTCCTGCCATGTCTTGCTATAGACCAAAATGTCATTGAAGAAAACCAAAACTAATTTCCTCAACTGCCTCCTGAATATGTGGTTCAGGCAAGACTGGAATGTAGCTGGCGCATTGGTTAGCCCGAATGGCATAACCAGAAACTCGAAATGGCCAAAATGGCATCGAAATGCTGTCTTCTCTATGTCCTGTTCTCTGATGCTGATCTGATGATATCCAGAGTGTAGATCAATCTTCGAGAAGAAAACTGCCCCATGCAGCTCATCCATCAACTTGTCAATGCGAGGGATAGGATACCGGATTTTGATGGTTTTCTTATTCAAAGCCCAGTAATCGATGCACATCCTCATGGTACCATCCTTCTTCATGACTAAGACAACTGAAGAGGCGAATGGATTGCTACTAGGTCTGATATGTCCCATTGCCAACAATTCCTTGATTTCTTTTTCTATCTCATCCTTGAACCTGTTAGGATGATGATAGGGGGGGGTGATCATGGGTTTGGCCCACTCCTCCAACTCAATGGTGTGCTCAAATCCCCTGTCCGACAGTCTCCCTGGTAGAATCGAACCAAAAACCTGCTGATGTTGTCCCAACAAGTTCCTGATCTCTGTCTGATACTGCGGTCGACCCTCAGAATCCTTCTGCGTAGTGATCAAGCACTTTGCGGCAAATGTTGCCTCCCCATGCCTGAAGATCCTCTCAATCCTCTTGGCTGAGACTTTCCTGGGTGCTCTTGTCGATATGCCCCTCAGGACAACCCTCTTCCCATCACTGTCTCTAAATCCCATCTCCAAGGTTTGGTAGTTGGTGGTGATTTTACCCAAGGTGATCAACCACTGAACTCCCAAAACCACATCTGTGTCTGATAGGTCAACCACATAAAATGTATCTCTCATGGTGTAGTTTCCCAACTTAATCTCCAAGTCCGAAACTCTGTCTAGACACTCCACTGTATGGCCATCTGCTACTGTGACATCAAATCCCTCAAACTCCTTTGTCTGAAGGGCTCATCTCGATACCAATAAAGCGTTGATGAAGTTGTGGGTGGCCCCACCATCTATCAGGGCGATTGCCCACTACCCCTGAATAGTACCTTTGATTCGGAGGGTATCGTACCTGGGTACACCAGAAAGGGTCGCTATGACTCCGCCCTTTGCTGGTTTTCATCTGCTACCTTGCTCAGGAGGCTGTGGAACAACCGGTGGGTGGGCCCCTGCCGACGTCGGTGGTCTACGGGGAGGCTGCTCCTCCGCCTGCTCTGGCTCCTCCTCTGAGTTGGTGGATCCACTGTCCCGCTCCTCCTCCTCACTGTCCACACTATCTCCGGCCACCTCAATATAGTGAATCTCTCTCTTGCCCATGCACCTGTGGCCTGGGACCCAAGGATCTCTGTAGTTGAAGCAAATCTTCTTCCTCATAAGCTCTCGCCTCTTCTCCTCATCCAACTTCTCCTTGCCCTTCCATTCCCTCTGTAATGGCTTCCGGTCCCGATCCTTCTGTGGTACCAAGGGTTTGGAAAAGGGTTTAGTTTTTGGCACTGAGTCTGCCAAATCTCTAGTGTGTAGGATGGCATCTTGTGTTAGGGTCTTAACCCGCACATAGGTAGAGCAATATATTCGGATGTAATAAAGGTCAATATTAATAAGGCCTTTCAATAAAATAGAATAAGGTGGATGTAAGAAGACCTAATAGAAGCTTCCGCTTCTAGAAGGATCTTCCTCTAGATGCTTCTCTTGATAGACATATTTAGTATAAATAAGGGTCGAGGGTATGAAAACCCTAGCTTGGAGATTATTGTAACAGAGCGCTGCTCGACTGGAGGTTGCCCCCTCGAAGAGGCTCGTGAACATTTCTTTTTGAATCAAGTGCTATTTATGTTGTTCTTATATCATTTCTGTGTTATTGTGGAGATTATGCTGGTTATATTACTGTTATTCTGCCATTTTTAGCATTTTATTTCTGTTCTGCATACTTTTTATATCTGGTATATTACAAGTGGTATTAGAGCACTTTCCTTGGCAGAAATTGTGGGAAATGTTTTTCAAGGTAGAGACGTATTCCAGCGTCTTTAAGCCACAGAGATCTGTCGTTATGCACATAAACCCGCGGTTGAGGGATTCATACACACAGGAAATACAAGTGGTTCTTAAGCGCACATCTGTTGGCTACCCTTGTAACCCCTGTTGGCACCCCTTTGAGTGGTAGCGCATCAGACAACACCTGTGTATGGATTGGCCTAGATTTCCTGAAGCCCTCTTTAGATAAACTGATTGGCCGCTTGACTGCTATAGTGCCACCG
>JASDQU010945277.1:56180-69308 GCA_032191745.1 Picea mariana
CAGTTTATATCATAACATTGTTTCTATGCAGGTTGCTATCAGATGTTTGTTATGAAGACTGTATGACAGTAGATGAGGACTACTGTGGTGGATATATTCCATTGTTCGCAACCATTACGTTGTTGATCAAGTACTTGTGTGTTACTTGGTGTGATAGTGAACCACGGAATTGTAGTTATATACTACTATGAATAGACACAGGTGTGTTCTATCCTTGTTCAAATTGCCTTGAAGACTATCAGCAGTTTATTGGAGATAATGATCATTCAGATGAATGATGAACAGAGATTTTCCAGACGGAAAACAGTTCAGAGCTCTTACTCCTCTTGTATCACTCTATGATGAGAGTGACTTATCCAGCATCATATCTAAACTCAGATGAAGTATGGTTTCGAGAGATGATGCAGTTGATGGTGATGATGATGCTCATGATCTAGTCATGAAATAGTCTAGATGACTATATTGATGCTACCGGGTAAATGGTATGTTTTTGTGCTCAAGTCCATTACCTATAAATACCTCTCTAGCTAGGAGGGAGTGTTAATATTATGGTAGTTGCGGGAAGTATTTACCTACACGTGTGAACCATACGAGAATAGAAGACTCCGAGAAGCAAGAGAAACCCTAATGAGTTGGCTAATAACCCTAGAAGCCTTGTCGGCTCAAGAAGATACTTTATATTAGGTCATTAGCCTCCAAGAGAAGAAGTCGGCCAGAAATAATAATAATATACTAAACAGACACCTATCCAGAAGGAGAAGTCGGCCCCAGCAAAACTGGCAGAACTACTATAAATACAGGGCACCAGTTCTCATTTGTGACATCTCAAAACTGCAGTTCCCAGTTTGGTGCGCACTACAGCTCCAGTTTGGTGCGCACGTGTGGAGGACTGCAGGTGCAGCTGCAGCAGCAGTTATTTTCAGTGTTGGCTTAGACTATCTATTGGCGAGGGTTTGGACTATCTGATCAGCTTTTTGTGATGCGCCATCCTTGGAGAAAGGTGGGCTACCCTTTGTTTGGCTATCTAGCCTAGGGTTTGCTTCCGGAGGAATTCTCAGTCAAGGTTAAGGTGCTCGGAGGGAGGCTTCAGCCTATGGTTGGGTGACGAGGGTATCGTCAATGGTAAAACGAGCACACCATCTTCTATATTCTAACAGGGCTTTTACTCTCTTTTCAGCTTGATTTAGGATTTAATTTGACAATTTAATGTAAAACAGTATGATTTTTGTATTTTGGCCTTGTCGGTCTTTTACATGACCTAAAAGTAAAATTAGGTCATGCTATTGTATATATGGAGGATTTTCTCCTTCATTTTTGGATCATCACTCATTCACTCCATAAGGAGGTCTGAAATTTGCGCCCTATCTTGGGTATTTGGCTGATTTGGCGAGGCGCACTTGTTGAAAGAAGATATTTTTGGCATCTCTTGGCTTTTCTCTTGATCAAAGGTGTTACAACTAGGGTTTGCATGCTATTTCATGGTGATATGTAAGTCTTTTTTCTGCAAAACTTCTTAAATGAATGGTTGTAGTCTTATTTTCTTGCATATGTTTATAATTTGCTGAATAAAACCCTAGGTGACAAGCACACAAGTAGGTCCTTGTCTCATGTCCCCATTAAGAGAAATTTCAGCCATTGAAGAAGAAAAAGAGAGCCTAGCCATAGCCACACTCCCTTTTTTTCCTCCCTTTTGCTAGCCGTACCTTTTAGAATTCAAGAAGGAGAAGATGTCCCAGGCCTAGGTCATCTACACTTAGGGCCGTTTTTCTCCTAGGGTTTGATGAAAGAGCCTTGTTGTAGCAACACTCTCCCTCATTAGACTTTCTTGTCTTGATTTTGTGCTTCATTGAGCTAGTCGTTTGCCATCTAAGGAAGGAGGAGAGAGCACGAGGCCTTGCCATAGCAACACCAGAGTGAGCCTCTCTCCCCTAGGGTTTTGATTCTGAGGCCCTTCCATAGCAACACTTCAGAACTCTTCCCTCTAGTCCTTAGCTGTCCTCCTTCAACCCTTGCGTCCTCCACTAAATTGACTCCATTTTACCCCAAAGGTACTGATCTAAAGTCCTCCAGCTTTGAAGTGAATTTGATCACAACACTCTCAAAACCTTGAATTAAAACCCTAATTTCACTAACCCTAGCCTAGACTAACCTACTAACCCTAAGTGTTGACATCATCCTTGGCTATTATATCATTGATGCAGCAACATTTTGTCTTTTGAGCAATTGAATGGTGATCTAAGGCATTTATTAGATGATGTGTTGATTGGTTACATTGAATGCCATATTGTCCTAATATTTATTGGTGAAGTGACATTACTTTCATAGCTATATTGATAAACATTGACTTTGTCAACATTTATTGCCATAATTGCTTATGTATATTTATCAAATAGTCTTATGAAGTACTAACCCATTGAAATAGCTTGCATATATTAGTTTGTTGTTGCTTTGTTCTAGGCAGGTACACTTCATTGGGGGTTTCACTTCATTATTGGTTGTTTAGCCGGGAATATCTGAATGGTGGTGACTTGTGAAGGGGGACGGCCTCACAGAGGAATGCAATGGAGGGTGTAGGCCGGGGACAGTCTCACAGCGCACAGGATGTGTTCTCTCCGGGAGTACTCTTTTCTTAGGACTGACTGTGAAAGCTAGGGTTAGCCTCGTTGTTATACTATCTTGAGCATCCAGCAGTTATTTGGCAATAGGGGGAGGAGGCTTTGGTGAAAGCTTAATAAAACTTAACAATCTTAAGAAATCTTAATAACTCAACCTTGGGCTTAATTTAATAAATACATTGAGGGTTTAATAACTAAGAGTGAGTCATCTTCATAACACTTGTGCTTAAATCTTTAAATCTTCTTTGTTGATGTGGTGATATGTTGATGATAATCTTGTAAATGTTATATGATGCTTTAATCTCTTTATATCTTGCACAAACACAAAATAATTAAAGTGGGTAGCTTGTTGTTGTACTCTAGCATTCTATCTTGTATCTATTTTGAGTTTGATTATTCTTTTGTAAGTAAGCTTGTAATCATACTTGTAAAGAAACCCCCTTTAACTTTAGTTGATCCCTTGCCCAATCTTAGGCACTAGTCTTAGTTGCCCTAGGAAAAGGCTTTCTTCAGATACTAACCCTTGCACCTTGCATTGTTGCTTGTGCATCTTAGGATTAGAATCCCCCAAACCTTGTAAATAATTAAAATCAACTCCTAGAACCTAACTCTAAAAATAATCTAGAAACTAGGGACTACCCCCCTTGGCTTCCCTAGGAGTGAGCCTAGACGGAAGAGGTTCCGGCCAATGTGACAACGTGAGCTGTGAACCTAGGCATTGTGCCTCCAAGGACACACTAAGTGAGTCGGACTTAGCTCACGCTTGCAAGTGTGTACAAGGACGGCAACNATCTTAGGATTAGAATCCCCCAAACCTTGTAAATAATTAAAATCAACTCCTAGAACCTAACTCTAAAAATAATCTAGAAACTAGGGACTACCCCCCTTGGCTTCCCTAGGAGTGAGCCTAGACGGAAGAGGTTCCGGCCAATGTGACAACGTGAGCTGTGAACCTAGGCCTTGTGCCTCCAAGGACACACTAAGTGAGCCGGACTTAGCTCACGCTTGCAAGTGTGTACAAGGACGGCAACACTTCCCTTGATCTATTCCAGTCAGGACTTGTGCATTGTGAGAGAGAGGGTATCACATATGGCAGACGGTATCCATTGGATTGCAGTGTTACTTGGTCTTCAGCTTGGAGAGGCTTTTGGAAGCCTGGATCTTCTTCTATCTTGTATCTTGGAGGATTGATCAGCCCAACACTCTATTCACTTATATGTATTCCAGATCTGCACCATTTTGTATGAGGTCGGAGATTTATTATTAATAAATCAGATCTGAGGTATTTATGGTTATTTCTTGTGTTGTGGATCTTGCATCTCGTTGAGTACATTCCATTGTTGTATCTTCTTTGATTATTGGCTGCAAACACACATTAAACCCTAGCGCAACTCATGAGACATAAATCTGCAAAGTGTTTCACGAAATGCCACAACCAAAAAACTTATAAAAATCAATGAAAAACGCAATGTTCCTGGCATCTTGGCTTGGGAACATTACAACAGGGGCATCATAAAGGGAAATGGTATGGAAGAACATGGATTGGGGTTCTAGATCATTACGGAGAATAGATGTTGGTGGAAGAGGGTGCACCAAAAAGATTTGGGAGAGTGGCGAAGGGACACACACAAATCATGTCTCCTCTATGAAATGAAGAGATGTTTCTTGCAATGGAGGTAATAGTAGGATTTCCAAATTTAGGGGTAGGTGGGATCATGGATGAAGCCATATCGAAGCTCCATGAGGTGGGATTTGCAGTGCGCATCATACCAACATTTCATAAGATAAGATCCAGATTTAGTGGAGTAAGAGGGTGACTGGGGAGATGGGGGTAGGAGCTAAGGGCCATCTCCTGATCAAGGCTTGTTAAACTCCTAAGAAATGTTGAAGAATGTGTGCAATAAGTATGATTGATAATGGGATACACTAGCATAGATCCATCTTAACCTGGGATTTGTTACGCACCAAGGGGTAGCAAATTCCTTGAGGTGGCAATCTCGATGTTTTCACACCCACTTGGTGTGGTTAAATTTGTTAAGTTTTGAGCTATTATTAGGTTTCTTTTCAATTTACTAGATAGCCATAGTATAGATAGGATCACTGAGAGAAACACAATCACAAGATACACAACATTTATCCTGGGAAACCCTCATGGGGGAGAAAACCCAACAAAAACTTTGTTAATATAGATAGCCAATACAATGCCAAGACAATAAACCAAACACTAGAGAATATCCTCCACTGAGCAATGTGCTTCTCTCTTCATTCTTCTCCCAACTGCAGCTACCAAACTTGTGTATTGAGTGAGCGAATGAGTGAGTGTACAAATGAGGTGATGGCTTCCTTTATATATACAAACTAGCAGGTGTTGGAAAGGTGTCTCTTCACTAGGCAGGGCCGACTTGTCTTCTTAGTGGTTAAAACCACTTTAATTAGCCGGGGGGCCGACTTCTCAATTTGCATAATATATTTAGGGTTTGACCAATCCACAAAAGGGGATTTGGTCAATTACAATGCCCGACATGATCAATCCACAAAAGGGGATTGATCTAATGAATAATAACTCAAAAATAAATAGAATACTCTTTGCAGTTACAATATATCAACACTCCCCCTTAACAAGAAGGGTATTCTACAGACACATCTCAATACAACATCATCAGGAGAGAGAGAGAGAGAGGGCAACAACATCAAAAGCATCTAGAACATTGACTGGCATATCTATAAATCATCGGAAGTTTTTCTCATCATCATCGTTCACAACATGGAGTTGGAGTAGCATCATCATCCTCATCAGCATGAGGCTAAAGTAACATCATCATCATCTTTGGCGTGAGGCTAAAGTAACATCATCATCTTCTTTAGCATGAGGCTAAAGTAATATCATCATCTTCTTTAGCATGAGGCTAAAGTAATATCATCAACATCTTTAGCATGAGGCTAAACTAACATCGTGAACTTCAGCATGAAAGCTAAAATAACATCATCATCATCATCTTTAGCAAGAAGCTGAAGTGGCATCACCATCATCATCTTCAGCAAGAAGCTGAAATGGCATCATCATCATCTGCATCAACATGGATTAGTATAACACTAATACATCAACATCATCAATAACAGCGCAAGGTTGATACAACATCAACAACAGCAGTATCACAGCACGAGTGTTGGAGCATCATCAGCATCAGCATTATGCTGGAAATCTTCAGCACGAAGCTGGCATCTCAACAACACCAGCACGAAGCTGGAAATATTCAGCACGAGGCTAGCATCACAACAACATCAGCACGAGGCTGGCATCAACAACATCAGCACGAAGCTGGAAAGCTTCAGCACGAGGCTAGCATCAACAACATCAGCACGAAGCTGGAAATCTTCAGCACTAGGCTGGCATCAACAACATCAGCATGAAGTTGGAAATGTTTAGCACGAGGTTGGCATCAACAACATCAGCACGAAGCTGGAAATCTTCAGCACTAAACTGGCATCAACATCTTGTGGTACTCTGACAGATCCAAAAGATCTGCCCAGGAATCAAAAGATTCCCTAGGATTATAAAAATCCTAACGGAGCTACCACTACTGACCAAAGCTAGCATATACATGCACAAGTACTCTGACAGCCCGTCCTTACAAACCTTCGGGATCTGTCCAGGGATGATCAGTCCCCTAGGATATAAAATCCTAACTAAGCTACTTGCTATTGGTCAGGATACCATAGTATCATCAGCACTACTCCCCCTTTCGGACTATACCAAACTTTTCTCGAAAGTATTTAAACTTTACATGAGACAGAGGCTTGGTCTACAACCTGCTCATCTGTGCCAACATATTGGATCTTTATAGCTCCTCTCTGCATCATATCATGAATGAAGTGATACCAGATCTCTATGTGCTTCGACTCATCATGGAACACATCATCTTTATACAACTCTGGTTATCACATAGGATCACGGTGGCTTCCATCTTCAGATCAAATAGATCTGTCAACAACATTTGAAGCCATATGGCTTCACAATTGGCAGAACATGCAGCAATGTATTGTGCTTATGTCGTGCTGGGAGCAATGTTGGATTGCTTCCTACTCTGCCATGAGATCATGGTTGACCCCAGACTAAAACAACATCCTAAAGTGCTCTTTCTGTCAAAGACACTTCCAGCTCAATCTAAATCAATATATCTATACAATCTGAAGTCATGATCTCTAGTATAACAGAGACCAAAATCCAACGTACCCTTAAGGTATCTCATCGTATGTTTTGCAGCACCAACGTGAACATGTCTGGCTTCTACCAGATACTGACTCAAGGAATAACATATATCTAGCCTGGTATTCATCAGATACATCACCGAACCAATAATTTGTCTATACATAGTAGCATCAACCAATTCTGAAAAGATATCTACCAGGAGCTTCAACTACGTTTCCGTGGGTGTGTACATGGATTTACATTTCAACATGTCAAACCTCTTCATTTTAACTGCATACTTCCCTTGGTTAAAGAAGATCTTCTCTTTGCTCTGCCAAACTTCAAGACCTAAGAAATAATGCATTAGTTCTTCCATCAAACTCTGTAGGGAGCTTCTTTTGCAATCTGTGATGAGTTTTTCTTCATCTTGTCAAGAATAAATCATCTACATATAGTAGAAACAATATAACTAGCTCATCATTCATAACCTTGAAGTAACGGTTAGAATAGACTTTACTCTTGGTAAAGCCCAAGCTCGTCAGGAAACTGTCAATTCTTCCATACCAAGCTCTAGGAGCTTGCTTCAACAGGTACAGAGCTTCCTTCACCCGACAGACATGAGCCTTTCTATCTTCAATCTTCAATTCAATTTTTCACATCATGTTGTACCATCCTGGTACACTTGCTTCAACTTCAACTTAATGTGCACAATCATGTGCTAGCTTTATGTGCTCTCTACAAAGCACTATCTGTCTCACTGCCTGAGAGTATGTCCTCTCCTCTTTTTGCAATTGTTCCTTCTGGAACTGGGACTCAGCACCTACAGCTGCTCTGAGGCTGAGAATGACTGCTTCATCCTCACTGTGGCTGCTGAAATCTGAGAGTAACTCATCTTATTCTATCACGGCAACAGCTTCATCTGAAACTGAGTGGCTCAATAACTGATACTGAAGTCTGAAGGTAGCTCTTCTTCTTTCATGGAGGTAACTCTATCCTTTATCGTAATCATGTCTCCATGACCCAACTAATGTAATGCACCAACTGCCACTCAATATGGCGATTTCTCCCCCTGCATCTCATACTATATATGAATCATGGTTGTTCTGGTTGTCTTCATAAATACTGGAACTGTTTCTTCAATCACTGGAGTAAGTGTCTTGTCATAGTCTTCTCCCTCTTGCTGGGAGAATCCTCTGGACACACATCAGGCTTTGTACATCTACAACATGTTTGATCTGTATAGATCAATCTTGGAAGTCAATACTAACTTCTCTTCTAGTCTCACGGAAGAATCCATATCCTAGTCTTTCTGACTGGCTTCCTTCTCTGTCATTGAAACAAGGGAATCTTTCCAGGAGATTTCATATATCGTAGAAATTTTTGAAGCTACGATCTAGTCTTCTCATGGCATCTGTCTCCCAGTCCTGGAAGTTGTCTCTTCATCTGATCCTTTCTGAGATCAGGCTTACTTTCGATTTCTTCTGAGTATACAAGGACTTCATCATCTCTTCCAGAGTATACTTGGTGTTGAATACCAAGTCTAAATATGAAAAGTTGAGCCAGAATTCAAATGAGTTCTGCTTCCCGTCAAGGTGGCTTCATTATCCTTTGAACAAGTCTACTATGAGTTCTTGTTTTAAAGTTCGGACATCTTTGGAGCCTTCTGATCCTTACAATCAATCTCCATATGAGATACTCTAGATTTCAAAAGGTAACTTATTCTTCATCTTCTTTGGTACATGAATGTATATGGTTATGTACATAGTCTGCTTCATGTCTCATCTAATCTGTTTCCTTCTGCGACCTTCACTATAGCTTCCTCAGGGTTATCACCTGTGACCTGAAACAAGGTCAAGAAAACAGCAAGCAAGAATAATACTCTTTTGATAATAGTAAATAAAACAATAGCAAGAATAATCATCACAGTAGCTGCTTTAGATCTATCACTTGTGACATGTCTGAAACAAAGATCAAAAGTAAGAAATACAATACGAAATGAGGTCAACACTCTTCTAGTGTTATGATCAAACATTCATCCAAGGTAACCTGGAATCAACACAAGAAGTTTCTCCTAGAGGAGATGTTAGTTGTATTTCGTAAATGATTACATTAAGCATTTATCTTGATATGCTCACATGCTACCAAGTATAATACTTTTCAAAGACTACCACCTCAACTATAGTGTTTACTTGTAATGGGGTAGTTATCAACTTTGTCATGTGCAACTTTGAATCTTACCAACTTAATTAATCAAACATGGAACCTGGTGTCTTGTCCTCAAGAATGAAAGTGTTGTTTTTCTTCCAAGTCTCCTTCACTCAAGATGACAAGTGCTTTCTTTAACATGTCTTATGTACTAAGACAATATGCTATCTTAACAAAAAGTTGGGTTAGAAAGTAACTCTATGATCTCAACTTTAATCCATCTAATACTTTGACTTTAACTTTTGACCAAAGGTTAGTATGATGGTCATAGCTTCAACATGCAACCTAGATCAAAATAATGTAAATAGATGCATGTCAGAATAATCAAACCTGGGTTGCATTATTCCTCTGAATGTGTTGGATCTTGAGATCCTTCTAGATCTATGGTAAGAGATCCCTTCTCCTGCAAATACCCTTTAAAGCTTAACAGTTTAAACATATGTGAATGCATGCCTCTGATAGTATTTACAGGTAGTGGCACCATCTGGTAGCAATGGTAATAATTACCAACTCTATAAACTTCAAGGATGACTGCGACTGGTACTGCAGTTGATACTTCAACTGATACTGCAGTTGATACTTCAACTGATACTACAACTGATTCTGAAACTGCAACTACAACTTAGGGTTTTATGAGGAAACCCTAATTTTTCAAACTTGAAATTTTGAAATTCTGATCCAGGGACTAGATGCGCTGAGCTGAGGCGAGTAAGCTAGTGCAATGAGATTTCTGAAAATCCAAATTTTACCCCTTGAAATTGAGCTTGAGGAAATCTGGGCTGGTACTTCTGGTACTAGTTTCCTGGTTTTCTGGTAATTATGGTTTTCTAGTTTTCTGGTACTTATGGTTTTATGGTTTTCTGGTACCAGTCAAAACTAGGTTTTGACTTTCTGGAGTCTCTGACCACTGAAAAGGTGTGCTCAAGGTGCCAAAGAGTTGCCTAGGCTAGGGCACACTTTTCTAGATGTTTTTACGCTGATATTCCTCTTCAACAAAAAGCCCTAATTTTCGTGTACGGCAACAGTGACGTTTTTCTTTATCTAGTGAAATATGCTCTCTTCAGTTTAACTCTGATATCATGTTAAGTTTTGAGCTATTATTAGGTTTCTTTTCAATTTAATAGATAACCATAGTATAGATAGGATCACTGAGAGAATAACATTCACAAGATACACAACATTTATCCTGGGAAACCCTCATGGGGGAGAAAACCCAGCAAAAACTTCGTTCATATAGATAACCAATACAATGCCAAGACAATAAACCAAACACTGGAGAATATCCTCCACTGAGCAATGCACCTCTCTCTTCCTTCTTCTCCCAACTACAGCTACCAAACTTGTGTACTAAGTGAGCGAATGAGTGAGTGTACAAATGAGGTGTTGGTTTCCTTTATTTATACAAACTGACAGGGGTTGGAAAGGTGTCTCTTCACTAGGCAGGGCCAACTTGTCTTCTTAGTGTTTAAAACCACTTTAATTAGCTCAGGGGCCTGTTATCCCCCACTTTCAGGGATAACTAGGAGATTATGTATCGAGGCCCAYAGGTCCTAGACATGGAGTACCGAGAGCCAGATCGACTTGAGCATGACCCTGGAGGACCCATCTTTTCTCCCTTTCAACGCCTCCACTTTGTCAGCAGCAGCAGCAGCATCTATCACCTTCGACTTGGTCCTGTATCAGAGATGGTTCTTGCTCCATGAGGTAATGAGTCCGGGTATCATGGTATGTGTCACTCTGATCCTCAAAACCTTTGAATATGTGCATTTGATTCCTTTGTTTCTAACGGGTGCTTGGATCTTATGCTTGTCCACTTGACCATGTCTAGGGGGAATGACAGGATGCCCTAGCAAGCTTGTGTCCATAGGTTTTGAGTTGTCACTGGGGGGACTTCTCAAGAGCCATCGTTCGTTCTCGTCATACATACCACTTTCCATCTTATTTCCCGCTCACCCATCCCATACATTGGTCTGGGCATAGGGTTAGCCAACCATTTAGGGGTTGTACCTTACCTTGTGGGAAGAATGGGCTAAAGGCCTGGCGAGTAAAAGCAGCTAACAATAAAATACTAAGAATAAAACCTCGAGATGCTTCGCCCAAGGATCCCCGAGAAAGCAATAAAAGGCTTCTCGGCAAGAAACAAAGGGACCCGTAGAAAAATAAATCAAGAACTAGTTGAGCGATGGGGGGTCTCATCACGAGCCAACTCATTAGGTCCATGGGTGCCTAACGGTATGACACTACCAGCATCTGGTCACCACGCCAGGGTAGTGGCTTTTTGTTGCATAGCCAAAAGAAAGGGCGTCTAATCACGAGTCAGCCTTCTCATTTTCCTAAAAGTACGTGTGGGTAACATTGCCACCTCTGGTCACTGTTATCCCCGTTTTTTAGGGATAANTCCATGAGGTAATTGGTCCAGGTATCATGGTATGTGTCATGTTTGATCGTTATAACTTTCAGATATATGCATCAGGTTCCTTACATTTCTGACAACTGCTTGGATCTTACACTAACCCACTTGACCATTGTTGGGGGGATTAACGAGGTGGCCTAGCAAGCTTGTATCCATGGGTTTTGGTTAGCCACCAGGGGGGATTTGAAGAGCCATCATCCGCTCCCACCATACTATCATTTTACATCTTATCTCCCATACATCCATCCCATTCCCCTAGTCCGGGCAGTAGGATGACCTATTTGAGGGGTTACACTTTGTCCTGTGGGAAGAAGGGGCTAAAGGCCCAAGGGGTAAAAGCAACTGGTAAAAGATAAAAGCCATAGGAAATAAAACCTAGAGATGCCTCGCCCAGGGATCCCCGAGAAGGCAATAAAAGGCCTCTCGATAAGAAACAAAAGGGACCCGAAGAAAAATAATAAAACAAGACCTGACCAAGAGGATGGGAGGTCTCATCACAAGCCGGCCCATTATGTTCATAGGTATCTAGTAGTATCACGTTGCCATTATCTGGTCACCACGCCAGGGCAATGACCCTTGGTTGCATGGCCAAGGGAAAGGGCGTCTCATCACGAGACAGCCTTATCATTTTTGCGAAAATACTAGTGGGTAACACTGTCAGCTCTGGTCACAATGCTAAGGCAATGTCCTCTGGTCAGACCTTGAAGTAAAAAAGAAAGAAAAAGTAATAAATAAGAAAAGAATAAAGGCAATAAAGGGGCTTGGAAAAAACTGCATTCATGACAAGTACAGCTCACCTCCTACAAAGGCACCCAAGGACAATACCTACCCCTGGTCTTCACTATGACTGGACATCCTTAGACCATATCACTTCATGTTACGTGGCTTGAATAATCTTCTTTGGAAAATTTATTTTTCTTATGGATACTGGTCCAATAGGTTATTCTGTCTCTTTCTTCAAATTTGTATAGTAGATCAGTGTAATATCTTTGAGCTATTGAAGGATATGCTAGGGGTTTTATGCATGTATTTGATAAATTTAATGATGAAATGTGACTAACATTGCTATGATCCCGAGGACTCATGAGCCCATGGAGGGCGAAGTTTTTGATGTGCAGGACCATGCCCGACGGACAGGTACCAATGGACTAGTACACATGGGGAGATGATTAGCTCGGACCTCCATGGGGCTGAAGAGCCCATCAGATGGTTGTTGGGACGGCAGAGACAGGACAGTGTTATGATGAGCCTTTGCACATGAAGAAAAGAAGGACGTTCCACCCAGGACACTTTGGCTGAGCCCGGCCTAGGGGGGATCACCCACTTCAGATGGAACGTTTTCCTCTTGATGGACAGGACGTCACCCAGGAGATCTGAATGTCACCTTGAGCGTGTGGCAGTGTGATGAGGTTACTAGCACGTGTGGCAGCTTGGAGGAGCCCTAAAGGGGCTAACGTCTGACTTCTAGATGTTGGATATGCCCAAAAAGGGCCAACGTCTCCCTCAGAAGGGTTTGACGTCCCACCTTTTTCTCATTTTATGTCATTTATCTAGCAGTTAATGTAAAAATAGTGTAAATTTTGTAGTCAGCCTTGTCGGTTGTTTTAATGACCTATTTTGTAATTTAAAGGTCATGGATTGATATATATTGAGGATGTTTTTCCCTCATTTGAACATAACACAACTCACTCTCTTGTGAGATCTCA
>JASDQU010945278.1:5527-24565 GCA_032191745.1 Picea mariana
ACGCTTTTATGACCTATCACGTCGACGATGTTATGACCCAAGGGGGGCATATATATGGATAAATTTATATGATATGACAGCAAGGGGGGGGGGGCATATATGGGCCTAAATGTATATGTAATGTGTAAATACATATGTAATAGGGTTAGCCTAATGATAAAGGGGCCTCATGTGCAAGTGTGAATAGCTATATATAAGAGATCATGTATTCATTATTGATGTGAATTGTGAAGTATGAAAGGTATTTGGTTATTTGGAGGGGGTCCCCCTATTCTTTAAGGCGTTAATGTGTAACTTATCTATATTGGAGTTGTGCTCCATGTTAACATTTTGTACATGGTGGTAATGAGGGTGTTGATATGGTTTCACATTTGATGNTTCCTTCACTCTGCACATGCATTTCATCTATCTTCTTTTCATCGACAATGGAATCCTCAATCATCTTTGCTTGGTCTTTGATTACTCTAGCCTTCGAGATAATACCATCATATTTGGCATTTACATCCTCTAGATGGAGTTCACATTCTTCAAGTATCTTATGTTGAACTTCTTGAATCTTTTCTTCTTTCTCCTTTTGAAGCTGCAATGTGATCCCATCTAACAAATTTTGACGTCCTTCTTCAATTCTGGCTTGTATTTCTGATTTTACCTCATCAATATTTAAGGATTTCTCAACCTTCATGTAAATTTTATCTTCCAGTCTTTTGGTAGATTCTTCATCCATGATCCTTCTTTCTTCTTGATTTTGACAATCCTTCTTTTCTTCTTTCAATCTCTTTACCTCATCCAATAGTTTTTTATTATGGTTTCATAATCTACATATCTCTTCATTTTTCTTTTTCAAATCTTCCCTTGACTCATCATTTTCCCACTTTGATTTACTATTCTTTTCTTGCTTTAAGTTCTTAACCTCCTTAATGAGTGATTCATTAAGGGATTGTATCTTAGATAGCTATTCACCCTTCTTATTAATCTCTTCCTTTGCTTCCTTTAATTCATCTTGAATTCTATACAATTCCTCCATTTTTGTCTCCCTAATCCATTTATTTGAGAAGAGTTTTTCAAATTCTTCCCATGTGCAGTATGTTTAGGTTCGCTTGGGTGGGCAACCCATTTATAAAAAATTGACATGTTGGTATGACCTTTGTTACTTTTCTTTTGGTTCCAGTGGCTAGTTGTACCAACTATGATTTAACATGTTTAACTTGTTGCAATTTACATTTCTCAACAATTTGAGGGGCAACATAACTCAAATTAGAATGAGGGTCAATTAAAATGGAAACAGGATGGTTGGAAATCGTACCTTCCATCTCCACCACTGAAGCTTGGTGGTCAGCTTGTCTATTATCCAAGGGTGCATAAATTTGTGGTAGGCTTTTAGCCACATCATTGACTCCAGTAGCCTCTTGGATGTTGTAGAGCCTCCCATTGTTCTATTTCCTATGTAGACAGTCCCTCAACAGATGTTCCTCTCCACAACCCCAACATTTCAAGGGTTTTCTCTTCGTGTTATCAATATTACTTGGAGCTGCTCTAAATGGTTTATTTCCACTATGGGATGGAAAATTTTGTTGATACACACTTATGGTAGGAAGGCTCATCCTAGAGCTCTTACCAAGGTTCTTAAATATCGAGGATTTAATGTCTGAACTTCTGGAGCGCACACACCATGGCCAATCCTTCCCATTCTGCAGTGGTATAATTTTTTTTTCCAGATATAGACAACTTCCTACTTACAAACGCAATCAGATGATTGATGTCTTCTTCTCTTGGTTGTGATAGTACCCCGCCCAATGCTACGGAGGATGCGTCTACATGTACATGGAACACCTTGTTCCAGTATGGAAAGATTAAAATGGCTACGGTGACCAATCTCTGTTTCAACGTGTCCAACCTCTTATGGTAGTGCTCATTCCATTGGAACTTGGCTTCCTTCTTCAACAACTTTTCCATGGGCACTATAATCTATGCTTATCCTTTGATAAACTTCCTGTAATACCCTGTATGACCCAAAGTTTCCATTAGTTGTCTGATTGATGTCATAGGCTCCAAATCCAGAATTACTGCAATCTTTACTCGGTCAACCAGGAGTCCCTGTTTGCATACAACATGTCCTAGTAGAATTCCAAATGGTGCAAAAAATATACATTTCTTCAAGTTCAACAAAATCTAACACTATCTCCATCGATCTAACACGAGTCGAAAAACTTCTATATGATTTTGTAGTAGACTAAACACCATCCAATCATCTAAGTAAACTTCCAAAAATTTATGGATGAAGTCCTTGAATGCTGCCACTACTACTCTAGAAAACACCGCAGGGGCATTATTCAATTCAAATGGAATCACCATGTATTGATAACTGCCCCATTCTGTCGCAAATGTGGTTTTGTGTCTATCCTCCTACATAATTTTTGTCTGATGCTATCCAGAGAATCCATCTCTAAATGAATATGTTTCTTGACCTCCTATGTTTTCCAGTACTTCATCTGTGAATGGTGTTGGGAATGGGTCATGTAAGCATGCATCATTCAACTTCCTTAGATCCACTCAGATCCTAATTCCTCTGATCTTCTTGTCCTGCACCACCATTGGGCTAATCCATTCATATTATTCTATTGGTTCAATAATTCCTGCATCTAGCATCATGTCTATTTCAGCCTTAACCTTCTACTTGTACCTTAGGTTCAATCTGTAAGGTCTCTGTCATATTGCCTTAGCTCCAGGTTTTAGATGAATCTTCATCTTGCCTAAGTCACTTGCTATCTCTTTCATCTCCGAGAACGTGGTTGGAAATAAATCCCGATATTCCTATAATAATTCTAGAACCTTCTCAATTGTCTCATGGTTCCAACAATCTCCTATTTGTGCAAACTTAGGATTCTCCACTGTCCCACTGTTGACTTTCTTTGTCTTTATAGGTTGTGTGTCATGACGGATGCAAGCTCTATCCCTTCTACTATGCGTGTTACTTCTGTCTTTGGTACTTATACATTCCTGGGATCCTCTTCCTCATATTCTTCCTCCGTGACAGTATAACATTCCAATAGCTTCTAGACCATCATCTTGGCTTTGTGCGCATTATATAATTGTACTACTTCCATCCATTCTTCCTCCGAGAAGATATTTGTTCGGATGGCCTATAGTGCTGCATGTATGAAGGGGCTTCATGTTCAAATGTGAACATGATTTTGAATCTATGGACCAATCCTTCCCATTCTATTGTCTCGTTGAGCATCTCCAATTCTAAATACCAATTCTTCGGGATTGTGTCCAATGTGTGTATAAATCAGTGCATCCACCCTGTCTATGATTTTGAGCGCCATAAAGCTCTACATATTTCTATGTGAATCGTCGCGTCACCCTCTTGTGTATTTCTACGCGCTTTCTGCTTCCTTAGGCCTAAATCATATCTGCATAAGTCTATTGCACTGTGCCCAATCCTTCATTCCCTTTCTTTGCATGGCCCACCATCTAGTTGGAGTTTCCTTTAAGACGACATCCAGTGCCAAAAGCCTCTGCGATTCGACTATCTGCAACTCAAATTCTTGTATAAACATACCAATCTCAGTTATTCCATCGTACCTGGATTGGCCACATAGCTCTATGCCAATCCAACACAAGGATCAGTTTATACATCACATCATCTAGTTGATACTTCATGCATCCTC
This sequence comes from Picea mariana, assembly GCA_032191745.1. NCBI lineage: Eukaryota > Viridiplantae > Streptophyta > Pinopsida > Pinales > Pinaceae > Picea > Picea mariana. The sequence goes on from JASDQU010945278.1 coordinate 9,199, forward strand.
TGTTGCCAATTCTCTAGACCAACTTCTGAATTTGATGTGCACGAAATGATACTTCTCCAACCTAGCGTGCCATCCGTTGTTGGGTTGATATAATCCTCCATCCATGTACTTAGATTATATAAGTTGTCCATATCATTTTCTCTTGTTGACTCAATGTATCTCTTCCCTTCTGATGGGTCCAAAGATGCAATAACCTTTAGATCCTCAACCTCGAAGATCATCTACCTCCTTTTCAAGTTAATAATTGCCTGGTTATCAACCACCCATTCCAATCCCATTAAGGATGGATATGGTTGACCATCATCTAATATCTCAATAACTTTAAAGTCTTCCATGCCGCCCACCCCATCTATGTTCACAAGTACTCCTGTTAGTCGCCCAATCAAGACTATCTTGTGCTGATTCACGAGTCTTAACTGAACATGGGACCATATTAGCTCAGGTTCTACCATCATCTCCCACATTTGCTTAGGTAGTACATTCACATACAATCCTAAGTCCAGAATAACATTATCCACATCATACTCCCCAATCTCCGCATTGAACTTGAATTCTCCATTTTTTCTCTTCCTTCGTAATACCTGGTTTACCATTCTTCGCATGACAGGGGTTTCTCTTCCTTTTGTGCAATGATCAATCATGTCATATAAAGTACTTAGCACAATACTATCTTTCATTAGTTCTACACAGATTTTAAGAATTCAGTTAGGGTACTTACTTGCGCCATTGGCTTCTCTAGAACTGCTTGACCTTCTATCTGAGGCAATGTTGATGTTGATGCTCCCTCAGGCAGTCCAAGTATCTCTTTCCTAGATTTATGATATGCCTCTTTCTCCTGCTATGGATTGAATGGTGGTATAGGCCCTGCTGAATTCCTTACCCACTACTCAGGCGACTTCCCTTGGTCAGTCCTTATTCGAGTGCCTCTGCGCATAACAACTTCCATTGTTGGTCCTTCATTGCATCTTTTAATTGATATCATTTGCACATTCTGATTTTGATGCTGATTCTGGTTTGGGTTTCCTCTGGCCTACCATTTTACAACTAATTTGGGACAATCCTCTGTTGCATGATCCAATGCTCTGCAATATGTGCACGTGGTACACAGGTTATGGCAATCTTGGGCCAAGTGCCCAGGTTGATTAAAATTATAATAGATAATCGTTCCTCATCCTCCTCTACAAAAATTCCCTCTACCTTGGCCTCTGCCAAAATTTACTCTATTCCCCTGATTGAAACCTCTAGGAGTGTTATACTATGTACCATTCCCATATGCATCGGTGTTCTTGTCCTGCATCCTATACATATCTGATGTGCACACTCTTAGTAGGTGGAACGCGCGACAGTGCTTCTCTTCATGCCCTACCGATTTACAAAAATTGAAAATCAAGTTATTTGAGGTACTTTGATATTTCTGGAGTAATAGACACTCAGTGGTATGATGACCCCATTTCTTACAGATTTTTCAGTATCCTCCTCCGGGTAGTGGATTTGGTGCTCCAACTACCATATACTGCGCGAATGCTGGGCATTCGTCCTTGTGATGGCCTTCTGTCTTGCACTTTGTACAACAAATTTGTTCTCTCTTTTCCCTTCCCTTGGTAAGCTCAACTAGCTGAATCATCAATGCAGCTAACTATGTCTGAACTTGTGCCATTCCCCCAATGTCTCGTGCTAGTGAAGCCTCTAGTTTCATTGCAGTTTCTAGAGCCTCGGGGTGCGACACAACCTTCTGTTGAATTAATGGCCTATGAATGTGGGGTAGAAGTCCTGCAATAAACCACTCTTGATGTTGTTGTTCTGGAATATGAAAAGTCAACCTCCCCATCACATCCTTAAAGCGTTGATCGAAATCCCATACTAACTCTGTTTGTACTTGTTTAATCTCCTTGAGTTCGGTGATGTATTGTGATTTTGACTTTGGCTTCTTGAAATCATTTAATAACGCTTGCTTTATCTCTTCCAAAGTCCTAGCCTATCCGGTAGGCGCAATACCTTATAACTTCATATACCATACTAGTGCACGACCTCTAAACGTTGTTGCTAACTACGTAATCTTCACTGCCTCGTCCGGTTTGTTCTTGGTGGCCCAAAATGTTTCGCAGACAAACAAGTGTTGTTCTAGATCCTCTGATCCAACTCCCTTGAATTCAAGACATCTAAGAGTATTATCTATTCCTACCATGTTGGTTTGTGTATTCCCTCCTCTTGGTGATGGTGGACTCTGATTTTGACTTTGCGTACTACTCCCACTATTTTGATAGCTATTATTCTGTCCTCCTTGGATAACTATGATGGATTTCGACAAGTCTTCAAATGTTATCTATGATTGTGGTGAGGCACACAAGGTCATTGATTCAACGCATAATCCTTTCTGAGTAGGACTTATCGTCTCTTCTATTACTGGACTAGACTGACACCCCTCTTCCCCTCCTCCTATATATGGTATCTCTACGATTCAGACTTGTGCACAAGGTTCTCGTGCTTCTGGCTCACTACACGACGCTTCTCTCCCAGCCCCATAATTTTGCATTTTATACCTCCTTCCTCCACGCAACTCTCCAAACTCGTAATCTTCCTCTGGTGTACTGCTTTCTTGCATCCTCAGTCCCTTCCTTCCTTTTTCATTGCTTCCTTCCTTTTCTCAGGTGACACTTCTGTCATCCTCCAACTCCCCTATGTGCACAAAGCTCGTTTAGCTGTCGGACTTCATTATCATCACATGTTTTTCACATGACAACATTTTGATTCATGTATTCAACGATTTCAAGAACCTTCTGCGTGGGCCTTTGAAATTTTTTATTTCTGCAACACTGTATGATTGAATGCAATCTACGAGAAATTCTATAACATAGCCCCCTAGTACACTATCCAACCAGAAATAAACTGCTCGAGAAGTTGGGTTACTTACCGAATTCAATTGTCTTACTAATTTAGGAGTACAATTCTTCTGTGTTGCAGCACTAAACCTTCCTGTCATCTCTACCAACCTTTCTAGCCACTCGATCAGAATTTATGGGAATTCGCCAAAGAAAATTTCATGCAGATATGTGAACACATACTTTTGCATCCATTACTTGTCACTCATCTGAGGGTTCATGTTCTCTTGTCGCGTGAAATCCCGTTATTTTCATTCTAACCAGTCTGTGATCTCTTTCTTAGTCGGCCTCCAAAACATTCCCTTAGTTGCAATTTCCTAGTCTTGGCAATGGAACCATTTGTTGGATGGTTTCGGGTTTGCGCACGGGTTGTAAGACCCAAGGTTTGGTTCAAGTGTGACCAACAAACCCTCAATACACCGACCCTTTCGGCATCACCTACTTGCGTAGGTGAAGTCTCACCCAAGGTATCTATTGGGACTGCAAGAAATAGGCTTTTGCAACAGTAAGGGAAAGGGAGGCATACACGTGAATCATTTTTCTTTATTCTAGCTTATGGAGGTTCTCTATGATTTCATAGATTATCAAAGTCATTCATGAATATTGCATCATAGTCAATCCATAACTAAATCTAGTTGCGAAGTAAAGCATCATTCATAAACACACATTAACAAGTAAAGAACACAAGACACAAGACACAAGACACAAGACACAATATCCTCTCTAAATCCCCTCTTTATTCATCTTTTGTCTTACTAAATGTCTATTACATTCATGATATTTTCATCCATTGATTCTCTTCTACCCACACTAATCTCCCAATCTCATTACATATTTATACCCCTATTACAATGCATGGCATGACTAGCTTCAATTAACTGGCCGTTTGCTTTCTTCTACTTGTTGTTCTTTATACAACGTCTCCGCTGCTTTTCTATTTCTGGAAAGGCGCACTATCATCCTTCACGCTTTCTCCTTTCATTCACTTGATTTATTCTTCTATATGTGTGTTGCCTTCGTTCTGCGCGCTTTCCTCCTTCTGTGCACTTTCCTCCTTCTACACAATTTCTTCATTCTATGCGCTTTCTTCATACTTAGGTTTTTCTCCAAAATTGCATCCAAAACTTCCTATCCAACAAGCCCCCAACACTCACTTGTGGCTCATCTCGAGCCACGCTGACTTGTTGGTTGTTCTTCCACTCTGCAATGAACTATTGCGCGACAGCTTTAGCTGCTTCTACCTTCAGAAATGCTTCAGTTATCTTTTGGACTTCTGCTTGGGTCATTTGTGCCATGCCCCTGAATGCTACCCAGGCTTATTCCTTCGGTTCCTTATGCTTCTTCGCAATATGCCTTAGAGGGTCATTGTTTTCCCTCTTGAAGTCCTCTTCTCGCTTGATGGCATCCTAAGTCCATCGACGACATCGAGAGTCATGTTGCCTAGGGAGGAAACATCCCTTCTCGACGGAAAAATAATGGTTAAGCCTCCTCTTCCTGTAATCGTCTTCTCTATCGATAATCTTCTGAGGTTCCTTGAGGTAGACACCATCCTCCTTTTTTCCTACGCCCCTTGGAAAATTCTTCAGGTTCAGTTTGGGAGTCGTATATGAGGCCAATTTCCGGGAAACCTCTTGTTCAGTGGGATCCTGATCCATTTCCTTCTCTTTTACTGTCATGAAGAGTTTATAACCCCTAAACCTGATACTGACCCCATTCTGATCTACATGCAACTTTACATTGGGAAATATGGGAGTCCTAACATCCGGTATGCTCTCAATGCATGAGTATTGGTCTCTATCCAACTCCGTAACTAGTTGTTCATCGATAACATCCTGGTCCATAAAATTTAGGTTAGTCGACTTGCCCAACATATCTCCTTCCTCACTTAGCCCCCGGGGGGCCGGTGGTATTGCTAGCAGATTTTTCTCCATTCATCTAGAGTGACCGCTTCCTTAACTGTCACCGTGTGTGTTATCTGTTTAGCTGAAGCTTGGCTCCATTCTCGTTGGGTCGCTCTTATTTTCTCAGAGTAGTATGCAAGAATGAGTTACACTTAACAATCTTCTTATGCTTTTGTGCTTTCATGGCAACCGTACCTGTCCTATCCTATTTTAACTAACTCATCCCATCCACCATCAACGTTGATGAGTTTTTCTATAATTGCATCTTAATTACAAAATCTTTCGGGTGATTTCTCCCTCATACCGCCGATCTGCTGGGATTTTCAATGGTTTTTTTTGAGTTAATGCTTATACAACGCTTTTATGACTTGTCACATCGACGATCTAGCTGTCATTTCTATGCTTGCATGTGTTTAACGATCTTTTCATTGCCCACCTATGTAATGGTGTGTTGCTCATCGCAGTCGAGCCCATTAGTATCTTATCACTGAACTTGGCGTAGTGTTATCTTTACATAGGATGATCAGCTCAGCCGCGCAAGTTCAGATACGTTGAGATTTCAAACACTCTTTTTCTTTCTCCTATCACTACCTTTTTATTACTTTTCTTTCCTTTTTCTACTTTTTATTGTTTTTTTTTTCTTATTTTTTGACTATGGTATAGTTACTATACTACAGGGGTTCTGGCACAACCTAGATTACTGTGCAGTGGTCGACTGTCTCTATAGAGTTTCAAGTGACTTCCATTCACCATTCCTTCCAGGCTTCTTCCATCCAAGGTTTCCAACCGCACAACACCTGTCTCGATTATCTGTTGGATCACATAAGGACCCAACTAGTGCATGCAAAACTTCCTTGGGTGCTGTAGATACTTGCTGTCATAGAGTAGTACTAAATATTCGACTTGAAATTTCTTGGATTTAATATGTCAATCGTGCTAGGCCTTCTCTCTGGCTTTCTGAACCTACTGATGGAATCCTTCCAAAAATTGATCCTCCTCTAGCTGAGCTAACTGCGCCAACCGCTTCGCTATTGCGCTAATATCTGAGAGCTCAGGAATGGACACAATGCACATGCTAGGTAGAATTAACTCCATTGGCATTAGTGATTCCTGTCCATAGACTAACAGAAAAGGTGTTTGCCCTGTTAGCTTCTTACTTGTAGTTATATAAGCCCATAGTAAGACATGAATGCGTAATTCATAATCGTCTCTCCCTACATTGCAGATTTTAGTCAAAGCATTCTCCAAAATCTTATTAAAAGCTTCCTCTGTGCCATTATCTTGTAGGTGATATGGTGTACTCTTTTCGTGATGAATCTAAAACTACTCCATTAATTGTGCAATGGTTCTATTTAGAAAGTGTGTACCTTGATCACTAAGTAATATGCACAGACATCCAAATCCGTTAACTACATTCGTGAATAGAAACTCACAGCAATCTCTGCAGTGCAATCAGTATAAACTGGTGCTATTTCTGACCACATGGGTCAAGTACTCTATCACAATGATGATGTACCTCACCCATGATCTCCTTGATGTGGGTTGATCATTCCTACAAATTCAATGGCCCACTTATCGAATGCTTGCTACATAACTAGTGGATTTAGTGGAATTTCATATCTCCTAGATGATTTTCCCACTCTTTGACATACATCGCATGACTGACAATACTCCTTGGCATCTTTGTGTAGTGTAGGCCACCAGAGCCCTATGCATAAAATCTTTTGTGCCATCGTTTTGACTGCATAATTTCCTCCAACAATTCCATTGTGTGCTTCTTCCAGTATGATCGACCTTTCATGTGCCAGTACATAACGCCTTAAAATTCCATTTTCCGCTAACTTATACAAGTGCCCTGCAATCAACTAATAATCTGTTGCTTTCACTACCAATTGTTTCTTCTGTGCAACAATAATTTCAGAGGGGGAAACACCTGTATTGAGAAACTCCACAATGTCTGCGAAGTAATCATCCACCATCCTTACTGCAAATAACTGCACATATGGGAAATTATCATCTAAATTAACTGCATCCTCTCCTGTTAGTATACGTGAGAGATGGTCTGGTCCGACATTTAGCTTCTCTGGTTTTACTATGACCTCAAATTCATATTCCTGAAATAATAACATCCATCTGCATATTCTTCCCCCTAAAACATGCTTATTGACTAAGTACTTTAATGTAGAATTCTCTGTATACATCTTGAAGTGAGACACTAGTAAGTAATCTTTGAACTTCTGGACCGCATACACCATGGCCAATCCTTCCCATTCTGTAATGGTATAACTTTTTTCAGATATAGAAAGCCTCCTACTTGCAAATGCAATCAGATGATCGATGTCTCCTTCTTCTGGTTGTGATAGTACTATACCCAATGCTATGGAAGATGCGTCTACCTGTAAATGGAACTCTTTGTTCCAGTCTGAAAATATTAAAATGGGTGTGGTGACCAATCTCTGTTTGAACATGTCCAAACCCTTATGGAAGTCCTCATTTCATTGGAACTTGGCTTCCTTCTTCAACAAATTTTCCATGGGCACTGTAATTTGCGCATGTCCTTTGATAAACTTCTTGTAATACCCTGTATGACCCAAAGTTTCCCTTAGCTGTCTGACTTTTGTCAGAGGCTCCAACTCCAGAATTATTGCAATCTTGGCTGGGTCAACCAGGAGTCCATGTTTGCATACGACATGTCCTAGTATAATTCCAAACGGTGTGAAAAAGATACATTTCTTCAAGTTCAGCGAAATATGACACTGTCTGCATTGATCTAACATGAGCTGAAGAACTTCTATATGATCCTACAATAGAATGAACACCATCCAATCATCTAAGTAAACTTCCAAAAATGTATGGATGAACTCCTTGAATGCTGCCACTACTACTCTAGAAAACACCGCAGGGGCAGTCTTCAATTCAAATGGCATCACCGTGTACTGATAACTGCCCCATTCTGTTGCAAATGTGGTTTTGTGTCTATCCTCCTGCACAATTTTTATCTGATGGTATCCAGAGAATCAATCTATAAACAAATACATTTATTGACCTCCTACGTTCTCCAGTACTTCATCTATGAATGGTGTTGGGAATGGGACATGTAAGCATGCATCATTCAACTTCCTTAGATCCACACAAATCCTAATTCCTCCGGTCTTCTTGTCCTACACCACCATTGGGATAATCCACTTAGATTAATCTACTGGTTCAATAATTTCTGCGTCTAGCATCCTGTCTATTTCAGCCTTAACCTTCTCCTTGTACCTCAGGTTCAATTTGTAAGGTCTCTGTCGTATTTTCTTAGCTCCAGGTTTCAGAGGAATCTTCATCTCACCTAAGTCGTCTGCTATCCATTTCATCCATGATAATTTGGTTGGAAATAAATCCTGATATTCCCGTAATAAGTCTGCAACCTTCTCAATTGTCTCATCGTTCCAATAGTCTCTTATCTATGCAAACTTAGGATTCTTCGTTGTCCCAATGTTGACTTTATTTGTCTTTATAAGGTGTGTGTATGCGGTGGATGCAAGCTTTGGACCTTCTACTACGTGTGTTCCTTCTATCTCTAGTACTTGTACATTCTTGGGATCCTCTTCCTCATATTCTTCCTCTGTGACATTATAGCGTTCCAATAGCTTCTGGACCGTCATCTTGGCTTTGTGCGCACTGCATAATGGTACTACTTCCATCAATTCTGCCTCTGAGAATATCTTTGTTTAGATGGTCTGTAGTGCTGCATGTATGGAGGGGGATTCATGTTCAAATGTGGACGTGATATCAAATCCCTGTGTTAGCACTAGAAGTCACACCTAGAATGTTGTAGGTGTAAGCCTAATACCCATCAGAATGTAAAGGATAAATGTTTATAAAAGGTGGCAAATGGATAGAAAACTCAATTAAAGATGTCAATCACAGATTTCTCCATGTAATACACACCAACAAACAAGGCCTTGAATAGCTTCAAATAAATTTTTAAGAGATAAAGTGATAGATGGAAGACTTAACAAGGAAAATGTTATATGTATATCATTTACATCAGGTAACACTGACAAACATATGAAGAAAACTCTCTGAAATAAGAACCTCTTACAATCAATGAGAAAATACTCTGATACACTTGCATACAATATCACAATATATCCTTTATTGCAATAAAGAAACAATCAACCAAATGAATCATTGAGCATAGACTGATATCAAAGTAAGATAGCAAAAGATGACAAAAAGAAGCAAGACTATTTTCCACCATTAAAAGTATCTTGGATCTAATCCATACATTAGGAGAAAAACTCTGTTACAAAGACAATATCAAAATAAGAGTTTTTCCATCACACCATTCCAACCCTCTTTAGTCTTACAATGCCCTTTAAATAACTAAAACTATTAATGCCAGCTTTACAATTCGCCCCTCAACTTCTGCATAGGATCCCCATGACTACAGGAAGCGTGGAAAACAAGTGTACAACATAAAAGAAACAAACTACTACTTTAAAGGAGGATGTTGGCAATGTATGCAACATTATTTAATAGTTGATGATGTGTCCATAAGAGTGCATATTCTTGAGGAAGGTGGCCTACCAAAGCACAAATAACCCTCAAAGTACTTGTAAGAATCCATTTTGACAGCTGGCATCTCCCTTTCCCTCCAAAATCTCTAAAAAACTGAGTTTGTTGCACAACATTGCAAACTATCTTGAAACAACCAGTTCGCAGTGCCAATGATTCCAAGCACTGCAAAATTTCTTGTAGCATCCTGTTTCACTTTTTCTAAGGCTTCAACACTCCAAAACTTATACCAGGAGTCCATATATGCTAAAAACTTCATTATCTTGATATATAACTGGAGGGAAAACACCAAAACTGCTAGTTATGGTTCAAAACTCATAGCCATCACCAAAATGTTGTAAATGCATATAACAAAAACTTTGACCAAAATTGATACTGGTTTTGGAAGATCAATGTCTTTTATATTTTTGTTCTGGAGCTTCTTCTGGTAACTACCTTGGCCAACATGTCTAAGTTTCTCTTTGCCAATTATTCTTTGAAAGGTAGTAGCTCTGCCTTCAATTCCCCGATTTCAGCTTAATGGATTATGTTATGCTTGTAGAGATTCTTGAGCTGCATGTGAAGGGGAAAACATCTTTTAGCCAAGAACCTTGTCTTATCATTAGTTTCTTCATACATGCCCATCATCTCCTTAAGATTTATTCTGGAACCCAAATCTTCCTTCTTCATTTTGTCAGTTTCAGCTCTTTCTTCCTTGAGCTGCCTCTTGAGCCTTTTGAAGGTGGGGTTTCTTTCATGATGAGGAGTAGTGATTTCAATAACTTATATAGGCTGCTTAGAAGACTAAGATTTGTCTTTTTGCTGAGCTGAAGTCTCTGTTGTATCATCCTTCACAAGGACATGCTACTTGGATGTTGCTCTAGTAAAATGTCTTCTAGGTTTAACCTTGTCTGGAGCAATGGGTGGGGAAAAACCAAGATTTTTTCCTTTCAAGCCTCTTGGTTTACTTGAGGGAACCTCCATAGGGATAGGATCTCCCATTGGTGAAGTTTCTCTATCTGTAGGTTGTGAAGGACCACATGATTTTGATTCATTTGTTTCTTTGACAATTTTATCACTCATAGTCACCGTTTTATTCTTATTAGCCTCTGAATGCACCGTTATCTAAACAAGAGCAGGACTTTGTCTCTTGGATTGTGGAGTGGGGGAAACATCTAACTGAAAATGTGATGAAGTTAGGAAGGTTTCCCAATCAGTGTTAGTTTTCCTTAACTCTTCCATTACTAACATCTTAATAAGGCCAGAGTGAAACACACTAGTATCTACTTGCTTTTACTTGGATTGGACTCTTTCTAACATATTATCAATACTTATAAAAAGATAAAATGGAAGGTTCATGGATTATTTTCCAGTGAAGTATAATAGTAACTTGATGTCTTATTGATACACCATGTTGAACCTCCCCTCACATGTGAAGTATCTATGGATAACCCTCAACATCATGTCAAAAAATTCAAGCATGTGGCTTCTAGGTACTCCTTTGGACAAGTTGTCCTCCTGATACTCTAGCTTAAGGAATTTCTTTGAGAAGGAAGAATTTGATGACATGGATTTGAACCACTTCTCCCCACAGTTAGGTATCTCCGTTGGAACAAAGATGGAATGCTCTGAAACATCAAACTCTAACATCCCCACTTTAGTTTTAGTCCCATTAAATTTGAGTGCAAACTCTTTGGCCACTTATGGATGTCATCTCTGCATCTTTTGACAGAAATTTAGGCAACCTACCCTCTGAAAAACTTCCCTGAACAAAGGTTTAGAGTTAAGGAGATTCATATAATAAGGTTCAGTCCTTAAAATCTCCCCTCCCTTGTGAGTCTTCTTTTTTTGCTGACTATCCATAACCACTACTTGAAGAACACTTTCTGTAATTTGTTATGACAACTAGGTGTGTGAAAACATAGTACACAAGAATTTAGAGTTTTAATGATAGAACTATTTTCTTAGAGCTCACCTTGTCCAAAGATTTATACACATCACTCTATACACATCGGTAGTATGAGATAGAGAACACTTCAAACAAGAGGGATAATGGAATAGCCACTGAGATTTGTAATGAAAGGAAGACAAGTGAAATTTCTTTGCTTAAAATAGAATTTTAGCAACATAAATATCAGTTTGTAGTGCCAATGATGTATGCAATTTTAAGCTTGGTTCTACAAAATATTAACCATACTCCTCAGGTTTGATAGTGGTCTCATTAAATGGGTTAAGGCTAAACTTCAAATTGATGTAGAAGACGAGGGTTTCGACAATTATGGAATAGAGGGTTTGCAACGCCTAGTTCGTAGCGAGCGCTAGTGATGCAGAGTCAAAGAAACCAGTTCGCAACGCTGAGGTATTCAATGGAAAAAGTGGCTTAGTTGCAGAGGAGAAGATAAAGTGAGGTCAAGATAGCAGTCTGAACTGGTGGCCATAATTTAGGGCGCCATGGAAATGGCTTTGAAAGTTTGCAACAAATGAGTTTAAACAGTTCACAACATCTATAAATAGAGTAACATAAACCCCTCTTTCAATATTTGAACAACATGGAGATCATCAAGGAGTACCTGATACACCTGGGTTTAATGATGATGCTTGTGAACCTGAGTTGATATATTAACAAGTCATCCAAACTCGACGATCCTCTTCAGCCAGTTTGCAGCGCCAAGTTCAAAATCAAATAGCGCACTTCAAGGAGTTTGTTAGAAATTCTATGACATTATCCTTGAAAAAAAATTAAAGGAAGGCGATGAAAACCATAAAAATCCCCTTTGACACGTTTCTTAGTTGCAATAATGAAAAATGAGTGCATGAGGTACTCATAAGTACGCTGCAAATTCTCCTAGTGAGTTGGAAACAAATACATCTGACTTTGACTTGACATCTTAATGGTTGGATAGTGACAAAGGAAAACTTATGTACAACTGGGATGCATGACATGTCATGGTAATGATTTTAAGATCAAAAGTGTGACTCATAAGGACCATTAACCTTGTCACGATGACTAATCTTATGACATAAAGACTCTAAACCAAGGTTAAACATAATTTTTCTTATACAAATCAAAATTTGAGTTATGACCGCAAAAAGAAGACCCAAAACCTAAGACTCATAAAACCCTATGACTCAAAAACAAAACCAAAGTGATTTTTTGACCCCCTACAATTCTATGTGTTAACATCTGGCTCCACGGGGGATGGAGACCTCCCTGTGAGGCTCCAAGAACATGCAGTTCCAGTTCCTTATCCATTGGGCTAGGAGTCATTATTGAAAGAAAAATAAAACTAACTAAAGACTAATATTTACAATGAAAGGAAGCCACTCATGGATTTTAGGAAAAGTATCTCTTTAGAAAATGCCCATTGATTGGGCCACCAGGAAATTCAACATCTTCCAAGCTCTGCAACTTAAAAGTATTATTTTGCAAAACTTTAGAAATTTTAAAAGGACCAATCCAAAAAGCTTCGAATTTACCATGTTTTCCCTTATCTTGCCTTTGTGCATCCCATTTGAGTACCACATCTCCTAGCTGAAAATCTTCTTTCTTCACCTTCTTGTCAAAAGCTTCTTTGATTTTCTGTTGATGGCTTTGAGCTTATCAAAAAGTTGTTCCCTGGTTTTTTGTACTTCCATAAGTTGATGCATCCTCTTGATCATGTCATTTGGTTCCCCTTCTTGATCTTGAAGAAACTTTTCCACAGGTAAAGCTAGTTGAGTAGGAAAAATAACTTCAGTTCCATAGACCAACTGAAATGGAGTAGTGCCAATTGATCTCTTGATGGTCACTCTATCTACCCATAGGGAAAACTTCAGTTTTGAATCCCATGACCTTTTATTATACTCCAATAGCTTTCTAATGATCTTCACTAAGATTTTGTTTGAGGATTATGCTAAGCCATTACCTTGAGGGTAATATGGAGTAGAGTGGATAAACTAAATCCCAAAACTTTCACAAAACTTCACCAGAAGCTCAAATTTAAAGGCTGCAACATTTTCAGTAACAATTTTGTTAGGACAATCAAGCCTTGATAGAATGTCTTCCAGGAAGACAATAACAACTTTATGTGTTTCATTTATAGTGTGAATGAATTCTATCCACTTGGTGAAGTAATCAATAGCAGTCAGAATCCAACAATGTTGACCACTTGAGGCTGGATGGATTTCTCCAATGAAGTCTAATCCCCACTGCTGAAAAGGGCCAGATACCACTATGGACTTCAAAAGCATATATTTGAGTTGTTGTTTGCCTAAGAAGTTTTGACATTTATCACAAGTTCTGATCTTTGCACACACATCAATGAATAATCTAGGCCAAAAGTACCCAACTCTAAGTATTTTGTATGTTGTAGTCCTCCAAAAATGATAACCTCCACATAGACTCTCATGAAAATCAATCATAGTTTGTTTTGCCTCTTCTGGATCCAAACATCTTAAAAGAACCCCTACAAGATCTTTCCAATATAGAACATGATCAACAATACAATACCCGATTGCTTTAAGATTCAAATCCCTCACTTTGGTATTCTCAAGTCCAGTAGGAGGCTGCAAAGTTTGCAAGAAATGGATGAGGTCCTTGTACCAACTGCACTCTTTCAACTTTGAGCTGATTTGCAAGTTGCTGTTAGGAATATCAGTTTGTTGATTTACATAATCGACATTCATGAAATTAACTCCTAGTGCTTTGCAATTTGATTCAACTAATAATCTAGCTAAACCTTGACCTTTCACCAGCTTGGTGGGTTTCATCTCAAGATCAAACTCCAAAATTTTAGCAATCCATTTACTCATTTTCCCATCTATATCAGGCTGAATCAGAATTTCTTTTACAGAGCTTGAAGGAACATAAGAAATAATTTTGGAATGAAGAACATATACTCTGAAAGATTTTAGGGCCTTGACCAAAGCATAAGCTTGCTTCTCCATAATGTCATATCTGACTTCAACATCTCTCAAATCCTTACTGAAAAAAGAAATAGGCTGCTCCATTCCATCTTAATTCTTTTGAAGAAGGACAACAACTAGAGTATCATTTGAGGCAAAAGAAAAGATCATAAATTCTTTTAAGTAGTCAGGACTGATTAGAACAGGTGCATCAACCGGTGCTTGTTTGATTTCTCAAAAGAAGTCCTAGCTTCCGGTGTTCATCTTAATTCATTCCCTTTTCTCAACATGGATGTGATAAATTTGACTATTTTAGCAAAATTGGATATGAATCTTCTCAAGAAGTTTATCTTACCTAAGAAGTACTGAATTTCTTTCTTGGACCTTGGGAGAGACAAAGTCTTGATAGCCTCTACTCTACTTAGGTCAATTTTTACTCCTTCAGCTGAGACAATATGTCCTAGCAACTTTCCTTCCTTCATGGAAAAAAGAGACTTCTTGGGATTAAGTGACATCCCATATTTTCTACATTTCAGGAACACCTTCTCCAGATGTTGCTAACGATCTTGATCAAACTTTGAAAACACTGTGATATCATCCAAGTATATAACCACAAACTTATCTTTTTCTCCAATAAAAGCAATATCCATTGCATGTTGGAAAGTTTCCCTTGCATTCATGAGACCAAAAGGCATCTTGGCATACATGAATGTACCCCAAGGAGTGGTAAACGTTATTTTTTCTCTATCCTTTGGTAATACAAAAATCTGATTGTAGCCTGAAAAGCCATCAATCATTGACATCCTTACTAAGCCTGTCACCCTTTGCAAGATATGCTCCATTTTTAGGCATAGGGTAATTGTCTTTTCTAGAACACTTGTTTAAATTTTTGAAATCAAAACAAGGTCTGATCTCACCATTATTTTTTTCGACAACGACTAGATTAGCTATCCAATCACAATACCTCAAAGGTATAATGATCTGGGCATCAAGCAATTTTTTGACCTCTTTCTCCATAATGGGCAATAACATAGAATTGATCTACCTCAATTTCTGTCTAAAAGGTTTGGTATCATCCTTCAAACGTATTCTATGCTCAACGATGCTTGTGTCATAGGTTTCCAAGTCTTCATACTTCCATGAAAAGACATCAACAAAAAT
>JASDQU010945279.1:8730-20522 GCA_032191745.1 Picea mariana
TTTTAATCTATGAGGTAATATTTGTCTAATTTCTTGCTTTGAATTGTTAGTTTGGCCTTTAAAGGGGTGCTATCACCCAATAGGATAGGATTTATCTAGCTTGTTTTCTTTTGGATCCTACTGTTTATCTGTTTTAGAGATTGTGATTAGCATTCATGTTTTGGTTGACTAGCATGCTTTTCAAGTCTCTTTTGTAGGTGAAACCAATCATTTAACAGTTTTACTACAAAGTATTTTAGGCTTACAGGTTCTCATAGCTTGGAGAGGTGGTTGAACTGGTTTGTCTCTTCCACAAACTCCAAGATCCTTGAAGACATAGTCCCTCCTCAACACACCAGAAGACTCAAGTGCCCAAGGGGTTCCAAGCTACAAGCTTCTTCTATTCTCCTTTATCAAAGAAAAATCTACATTCCTTTGGTTACTTTATTGCATACGAATAATAAGATCTGAAATTCCATTCTAAATCTTTAATATCTTACTTTGCATGCAAGGATTAGGCTAGATCTATTTTGCACTTACAAGTTTCCATCTAAAAATTGGATCTAGCATAGGAAAGATTTACCTTTTAGCAAGCTTTTCTTTCAAAATTTTAAAGGCTAAAAGTAGTTCATTTCCTAAGAGCTTTCATTACAAATTTGGCAACCTTAGTGCCATTTTGTTTGCTGTCCCAAAACAGCAAACAAAACCACTAAGAAGGCTTGTCTTTTGCTTGCTTTCTTAGCCTCTTGCTAATTTAGTTCATAGTTCTTTTACTTGGAATTTTTTCACAGCTTCTAACATCTTTTTTGCAGGCTATCCCAAAGCATTTTGGAGCATTTTCCTCCATTACAACTTGCTGTTTTTGCAGGTTTAGCGAACAGCCAAGGGGAAACGTTGCCTGTTTTCAAGGAACCATACATTCTAGGACCACTTGAGGCACCTAATTTTCTTCCAAATTAAATTTCTCTATCATTTGTTGTAAGTGTGTGGCCTTGAATTATAAAAGGACCACAAATCTTCTTCCAAAAGGCATTGTAACCAATAAGAAAAAGTGGGATAATCCACTAGGCTTGCAATCCACCCAGGGGCTGGGGGAAACTGTCTCTTTTGTGGTGTGCCTTTTATCTTGTGCTTATTTTATTTTATGCAAGTTAAAACTAATCTAAAATAAACCCACGCACCGCAAAACATTAGATAGATTTCATTTTGTAGATTAGATTAGCTTAGATTTCAATTTCTGCTTTTCTTTTCAGTTATTTCAATTTGGCGAATAAACCATCCCCTCGGCAGCCCTAGTATGCTCTGGCCCCTCGCGAGCTTAAGCTTGATCTTTGGAATCCATCAAAACGAGAACTGGTCAGTGCGGAGTAGTTTTAACTAGAACAATCTTTTAACAGTTATTGCTAAAAGAGAACCATACTTGTGAATTGACTTGTGAATTCAGGGGGGGACTTTGAAATCTAGGTTCTCTCCACGTTGGAACTCCTTGCAATCTCGCTTGTACCCTTTAAGGGGTAACTTTTAAAGGGCCAAATCATAGATTAGATTTTCTTTACTGTTTCACATTTACAATTTGGCATTCACAAAATGGACTTGCAATTATCAAGCCACTTCACGAATTAAACCACTAATTCAAGCAATAACCCTTAGTAATAAATTTTACCAAGAACACTTGCAATATATTCCTACAACAACATTTTTACATTATTGGCAATGGTCTATTATATTGCTTATCATCATTTAATTTCAAGCACTTGTATCTACTTTCAAGTTATACCATTTATGTGCAAGTACTTTATATGCTTTATCTCCCTAGCATAAGCATTTCCATTTATGTGTCATATATATTGTTAGAGTAGTTGTACTTGTTCTTGCTTTCTTTATCTCCTAGAACAATAATTGTGCTTAGTTAGTTAAGCCTTAGATTCTTTTTTAGGGACTACCCCCCTTGCCTTCGCTAGGAGTTAGCCTAGACGGAGGAGTCGAGTGTCAGGTGATAGCTACCCGACTCAAGACTTGCCCCCAAGGCCACACCCATTGGATTGAAGATTTCTTCCACGTGACCCGAGGTGTGGATTAGGCGGCAACATGACTTGTAGCCACGAACGTTAAGGTTGTGTCCACCATGGCATGAAATATTGAAGGCACATTGTGGGTGTTGATGAAAGTGGAGATGGGGGGGCGAATGCACCCACTGCATGGACCATTAGTGATGCCAAAAAAATAAAATAAAAATTACTGTAAGTCATAATTGTTCGAAATATATAAGGAATTTTTTTAAGCCACCTAGCTTCAAGCCATTCTTTTGGTTGAAAAAGGATACGAAACAACAAAGTACACTAGCAGCTAACATAAGGTTAAGCAACAAAGTATTTTATATTATACTAAGGTTATATTAGGAGCTTAACTAAATTGATTCATAAAGTTGAAGATTACAAGACCATCCTTTAATTGAGAAACACTGCATTAAGAGTGTACTCTCTTGTCAAGGATAAGTATTGTATATATTAAGTTGTATATATACAAATGACAAAAGTAGCAAAAAAAAACACTAGTTTTTTAATTATATTAATAAGAAAAAGGAGGGTCAACTAAAAGTTACCAAAAATCAAAAGTCTAAAGGACCATCAAAAGTAGATAAGGCGGCCATCGAACGAAGTCTTGATGAAAACAAAATGAAGTTTGGTGGTGCAAAAAAGGGAAGATTTCCTTAAACATTTATAAAACGTACTATGGCTCTATCAAAAGTTCAGGGGATTATACAAGGAAAGGGTATTAGCATCGCTATTTATCCATATGAAGAGAAAAATCACATTAACATCAACCTGGCAAATCAATTATTAGTTCCAAAGCCAAGTATAATAAAAAAGAAAAATACTTGTGACGAGAAGCAATATGAAATTAAGGACTCACAATTAACAATTGATGATTATAAATTCACATCCCAATTCAATGTTACAACTATATATCGAAACAAAGTTGACATAATTCTAGGTTCAACCTAGATGGAAACATTGAATACTTTCATCTTAAATATGAAGAAAAAAAAATTGACATTTTTGTACAAGGAGAAGAAGATGACCTTGCAAACTTTACAATGAAGTCATGCTCAAGAGCTCCCTCATCAAAAGACTTTAAAGATGTCTCAAAGGTGATCCTTCAAGATGATTAGAGGTCAATACAAAAGATGCAAAAAGAATTTGACAAAGTTATCACCGATAAAGATGAAGAAATTTCTCACCTTCAAAATCATAGTCAAAGCTTGATCGCACAAATTAAGAAGTTGAAAAATGAAAAGAAGTCGCAACAAGAAATAATGAAGCAGCATACTATCAAGGAATCATTGATTGATAAAGAAACAATGACTGACACCGTCGAAATACATAAGTTATCAAATGTAAAAACCCTAATGTTTTAAAACTTAGACTTGACCTCGGAATCGATCGAGGGTTTGCTCGAACTCGACTCAGTCTTGGCTTGGAATTGGACCGGTTTGAATTTTACGACTCGGATTACTAAAACTACATAAACTTTTAATGAAAAAAATATATTTTAGAGATTCCAAACCATTAGAGACAAAATATGCAAATTTTTCTCATGTATATACCATGTAAGGATGAATATATCAAAACAACACCGAGTGCAATACATATTTGAAACAAAATACATAATCAACGAAGCTCTAAATAGCCTCTAAAATCCAAAAAAAAAACATGCTACAAGCCACTAGCCTACTACATATCACTAAACAACATAATCAATCATCAAACTCATCATCACTATTGGAAATAGGATCCTTGACATGAGATATTGCCTACCATGCCCCGTGCTACTCCTACTAGTGGATCCAAATCTAAACAAATCCACCCCAAATCATCAATATTAGAATCAAACTCTGTCGGGTGAGTCTCATCTACCCATTCTGAGGTTGGATCAATATCATCAAATGCAACGAGAATTGTATCAAGACTTATGTTCGGTAACTTGAGCAGTTATTTTCACATTCTAGAACTCCATTTTTTAGGAGTTAGAACTGCTATTTCTAGCATGTTTATTTTTAGCAGGTCTATATTTCTCAAGTGGCATGTAGCAGAGGAGCAGGGTAACATTTGGCATCTTTTGATGGTTTAGTGGACTTGTCTTTAGTTCGGTGCAGTTAACTTTGCCGAAATTCTGAAAAATGCTAAGTCTACTGAATTGTGGATCGTATGAAGTCCAATGAGGCTAGAACCCCTCTCAAACATCTTGAAACAATTAATGATAATATAAAAAATTTAATAAAAGGGTAGAATGGGAAATATAAAGAAAATGAAAACTTTTGCTTTAGAATTTCATATTATCATTCTAGGTTGGATTGTGGCTCCAAAAACTCCAACTGATCACAAATGATCGATGAAGTGTGCTATTAGGGTTTAGGGTGAGAGAAACTTTAGTTTAGATAAAAAATTGGTTTTACCCCAAAATTGCACCCCGGCATATAGGGAACCAACCTAGTATGGACTCGACCAAATAGGTATGGACTCAGGGGAGTTGGACTAGTTTGGTACCAAACCGGCTAGTCTAGTGCCAAACAGGTCCCCCGAGCCGATTTGGTGGCCAAGCCAGTGCCCTCGAGGGTCAACTTCGTCAACTCAACCGAGTCCGAGTTGGCCAAGTTTTAAAACATTGAAAAACCCAAACCTTGCAGAAAGGAACCAATACAAATCCAAATGAAATCTTATCAACCAATATATCATCAAAAGTATCAAAAGATGAGGTTTCCAAAAATAAGACACAAGATACAAGGATGCCTTATTGTCATCCAAATTATAAAAATCATTGTACTATTCAAGAAACTAATCAAAGACGAAAACAACATGAGAAGCTAAATGAAGATCCTAATATATTGAAGAGAACCTCAAGGGTGGAATCTTATCATTTCCCAAATCTCAGAAGTCGTCGCCACACAGTTTTGCAAAAATCATCAAAAGGCATTACAAGCCAGAACAAAAACATAAAGCTTTTCCATAAAATGCATGAGGACAAAGCATATCTAAAGGAATAGGCAATGTAATAAACATAAAAATACAATAAATATAAATAATAATAATAATAATTAAGTGAAAGACATCCTAACTAAGGGTCATAACACTTCATCACAACCTTTCACCTTGTGACCCGTCGATGAGTATATATACTGCCACCTAGGTCATTGTAACTCAACTTTTATCTCGCATATTACATAATCGATACATTATTTTAATCCATATGGATTCTTTTATGTTATCCTATTTATTTTGGATATTCAGTTTATGAACCAAGTAGTTCATTTCATATTCAGTAAATGAACTTTGTTCATTTCACCATTGAAATTGGTTGAAAATGACGAGTGAGTCATTCCAAGATGAGTCATTAAGTTTGGCGCAATGAAAGAAACCAAGGAAGCATATATGATGATCTAGATTATATTGAGAACGAAATGAGATACAAACAACAATATAGCAGAGAACACAGAAATACAGTGAAACCCAACTTCTATTAATGAATAAAATAGAAAAATACTGTAGAACACAAACTAGCTAGAATGTTGGTAGCTTATCTTTGAAAAGAAAGAGATGTCAGCTACGCTCATTCACAAAAAGATGGTTACAAAGAGGCCGAAAAGGGCCTTTTATCATGAAGCCTAAAAAACGAAAAGGTAAAACCCTAAACATCAAACCTTAAACCTAGAAGATGAAACGCCAAAAGTATTGCAGGCCCCGAGGTGGTTAGTTGATACGTCACCTTTCAGGGGAAACAATTTTTGCATACGATCTCCATTGGTGCATGATAGCTCATTGGAAAGAACTATCCGAGGATTACAACTCTTGGCTAGGACCAAGGAATGCGATGGCAACCCTTGGACCCCCAAATGTCCAAAAAAAACCGTTTAGGGCCTCAAAACGGCCCCGAAAGTTTGGGACCCAAAAAACCATAGAAAAACTGCCAAGAAGATAGAGAACCGTTAAGTCAATGGAAGAGGTGGGTGGCCACCAATATCCACCTGGATCATATGACCAATCAAAACCGTGTTGAGAAGATAAATGCTCATGTGGTAATACATGTTCCACTGTACCGAAAAAAGTGGGGCTACAAAAAAGAAATACAACACAAGCTGGCTGAGATCATGAAGTATAAAAATAAACTTAGCAAAGTTCCACCGGTTGGGAACACTAACAGCTCACTATAAAAGCAAGAATGCCTGCTAATAGATTGCACCAAAATGAGAATAGACAGACAAGTTTAATGCAGCATTGTTGCTCACACATGCTTGGCAGAAAAGAAGTAGACAATCAGAGCTTGATACATTGTTCTTTTGGAGCCCAATTAGCCCACTGACTTGAGCGAACTAACTGAGGCATCAGGAATCAATCATTTGCATAAGAGTCATCTTCAAGCTAAGGGAAATAATTTATTGATGGTTATTTTTTACATGCTCCGAAACTTTTTGCAAAAGTGAAACTTTCTGTGGATCTTTGTATTCAACAAAGAATTGTACAATTTTTGTAATTCTTGAGTCAGGTGGAGGAAAAGATTTTGGGTAGGAGTAATATTTGGATAGGTAGACTTTTAAGACCCAACAATGTTCCACCCATTGGCTGACCTATCAGAGTCTTGTCCAACTTGTTGGATCCAACATTTCGGTCAGTATCAACGTCACATATCGCAGGGAATATATCGCCAAGGCTCTGGAATGAAACTTATCAAAAATATCTGGGAAATATCGGAAAATATCACAAAATATCCGAAAGCATAAACTTGGACCTGAAAAACTTGGAAAAACTCAGAAAAGTTCAAAAATATTGGGAGAAATAGGAGATATTTGTAACGCTGGTCAAGATGACAAGAGTTTGATAAACCTATTCAAGAAAGACAATGCTTACAGAGCTTAAAACAGAAAGAAACATTGGAACATATACACAATATACACAAAGATTTACTCTGAAAAACCCCAACTGAGAAAACTAGCAAACTCAGCTCTGCACCTCTTTCTCATTGTATTAACAAAAGCAGTTTACAATACAATATATAGGCATTCCACAGCCTCATTCAACTCTAATCCGCCAAGCAGTATTAAATCACAATAAGTATACACCTATAACAGTCTCTGCAAAGAAAGAAGTCCAAAAAAATTCCCCGTGGTCGCGACCCAGGGGGCCTACAAAAACATCTCTGGCTGCAAAATCTATTCCTGCAAAGAATACAATGCATACAACAGACAGACCCTGGAATAACAACTTCTATATACTAGGTCAATTTATAAAAACAATGTGAAAAATCATCAGGTATAGTCCTTAACCTCCAAACCAGTTATGTAGACCTTCTTCGATATCATTAGTCTTTCACACAAACTATCACTACTACTTCCCTTCCACTCACTCTATGAAAATGAATACTAGAGAATCCTAACCCTGGCCTATTAAACTGAGTCTTGCCCACTGTTATGACTCTCTATCAGAAAATGCTCTTTAGTCAACTTTGGATCATAGAAGTACGTTAATATACTCACATAAATGATTACTTTAAACCAATCACAGGTATTTAAATTCCCTCCCAAGAACTTATGACTTATCACTCCTTTACACATGTCAAGGGTTAAACCAAATGTAGAGATACTACATGATACAAATTAGCATGCACATTTAGAAATTTTTCATTGAGCTATGATTCAAATTTTCAAAATCAGTCACGAAACTCACCTTCACTTGTCTCTGAAAAAATATACATGGGGATAATCTCAGTAGACATGTTCAAGGAATAGCTCTTAGGTGCAGTGACAGATCCATTTGCAGCCACTTCCATCATAAACTGCATCCATATATAAACTGTCACGTAAAAATTATGTATAACCAAAACAATCCAAAAAAATAATATGCTATTACTGCAAAGGTACCAGTCTTCAATCTACAAGACACCAATMCTTCCAGAGGTTGGATTTTCAATACCCACCCTGTAAAAGTGTTTTACATGGYTCTTGCAAGAACATCATGAGGCCAAATTCCGATACACCAAACATACCAACTGGATCTATTGACCAGTAATTGARGATGTACTTTACCCTAATTGAACAGTGAACCCCTTATATAGGCCACAAAAAGACTTAACTATAAAGAATTTAGAATCTTGAATTTACTTGATTTACTTCTTTGTGCTGTAGCGATGCAACAAAGAAGCACYATTTCTGACCCTAGTTATTGCAACATCTATCAAATTTTTGGTCTTATTATTCATAAACACACAAACTATTATCTACAACATTATTTACTTTGAAGATGTACCACCAGGGTTGCTTACAAAGTTGCCATGCCTTGTATTTGTTTAATATCTAATTTCATTTTTTTAAATTACCTGTTCTCTGCAATGGATGTGTGGGATGCATGCACAAAGAAATAACATTAAAATGTGTTCTGCACAACCTCAATAATGTGCAGCTAAGCTTCTCATATACATAGTATGTTGCTGATATTGTTTCAAGTATGTCTTCAAATATGCAATTCACACATAAGTGATAAATGATAGTATGTCAAGTTCATTATAAATCATACCTAGTGTCTCAAATATAGTCATCAGAGTTTATTCTGTGAACATTGGGTGTCTGTCCTACAAATATTGTGGTAAGTCTAATAGGATATGATAAAGAGGTTGGTGTTAAACACTGAGTTTTGCTACTTCTGCGAATATCGATGTTGAGGACTTAGCACATGCGAGATATATTTTAGTAAATTCGAGGTCAGAAAGAGTTGGCTTGGTATGTAAACAAGGAGACATATGTTTTGGTCATTTTTACCCTTGTATCAGAACTGATTTTGAGGTTGTTTGATAAGCAAGCAACCTAAGTTTGCATGCTGGTTTCAGTGTTTATGATGCATAGGATGTTGATGTATGTTTAATCATTGACTTAGAATAAATTTGGTGTCATACCAGCATGCTTTGGCATGCAGACCAGCATTTTCCATAGTTTATAATAGAGGTATATGGTGCAGACTTGAAGTGTTTAAAGCCAGCAGTACAAAACCCATTTCCCATGGCGACTCTCAGCTTGTAGCAGATTGAGTTTGCAAGGATGAATAACAGATCTGTGCCAGCATGTGTGGAATGACAGTTTCGAGCCGACCTGTATATTTCTGTTTAAAGACAATCTGAAGCAGACCCATGAAATATGAAACAACCACTAATTATATTTGTTGAGGCGGATCTTTTTTGACTCAATCTGATTTCTGTCTGGCACTTAGTCGAAGTGAAGAAAACTGAGGTCCTATGAGGCTGCCCAAACAGGTCTGTCCTTGACCTGAAATTGAGCTCTAAGTTTTGCTACCAAACTGTCCTTTGCTGCTGTTTATGGCAGCAAACAATCAAGTAACTTTCTGCTCATAAGCTTTAATGATTAAGTGTTCTTTGAGGTGCCCTTGCAAGTGTTTTCGTAACCCAATGTTAGCACATGTAATATAACTCAAAACAAGTAACACTCCTCTAGATCTTTACAACACTAAAATGCTGATCTACACATCTAAGCATGCATGAAAATAGGACAAAGGTATTTTTAGTCAACATGACCTTGGATAAACCCCCCAAGGGAAAACCAGTTTGGAATGAAAGTATATATAATGATGATTTCAAGTAGTGAATATAACAAGTAAGCTAATACAATGGAACCTGATACAATAGCAACTCCTTTCAAGATGCTTTGGAGTTCCAAGAAGTGAAATGTGCCCAAGCTTAGTGCACCCTCTTCCCTTGTTGCTCTATCCACTGAAGTGATGCGCCCCCCTTCCTCCTTGGCCCAATGAAGAATCCCTTCCACACAAACAACATGTTGTGTGTCTCATCTTGTTAAGTTTTTACTGTTGTTATTAGGTTATTTCCAAATTATATGACCATTCAATGCATTTCCAAAACAACAGCATAAAGAGGATCACTGAAAGAAACACAATCACAAAGTACACAACATTTTATCCTAGGAAACCCTCATGGGGGAGAAAACCCAGCAAAAACTTCCTCAATAATAGATTGCCAATACAATGCCAAGACTAAGACCAAAACACCAAAGATAGACCATGACTGAGCATGCGCCTCTCTTCTCCTTCCTCCTGCAACTGCAACTGCCTTCAAGATATGCGCACTAGATGAGTGAGTGTGAGTGTGTTCAAATGAGGCACCATCCTCACATATAAATACAAGTTGAGGAGGCGTTAGGGTTATGTCTCTTCACTTGGTGGGGCCGAATTCTCCTAGAAGTGGTTAAAACCACTTTATAATTACTAGGGCCAACTTTACAAATACCACTATACAAATGCAGTTTGACCAATCCACAAAAGGGGATTTGATCTTATACAAGACCCGACTTGATCAATCCGCAAAAGGGGATTTGATCTATTAAATAATAACTCAAATATAATTAGAATATTCTTCGAAGTTACAATATTTCAACACTCCCCCTTAACGAGAAGGGTATTCTACTGACATGACTCAATACAACTTCATCAAGAGAAGGAGAGGGCAGCATCATCATCATCATCTGGAACACTGACTGGCACATCTATAAATCATCGAAAGTTTTCCTCATCATCAATATCATCATCGCTTACAGCATGGAGTTGGAGTAACATCATCATCATCAGCAGCATGAAGTTGAAACATCAACATCAATAGCACAGAGTTGGAACAACAATATCATCAACAATAGCACAAGGCTAGAACATCATCATCAACAGCACGAAGCTGGAATAACATCATCAACAGCACGAAGCTGGAACAACATCATCAATAGCACGAAGCTGGAACAACAACATCATCAACATGTGGCAACAGAATGAGGCAGGTGCATCAACAACAACATTTGTCGTACTCTGACAGACCGTCCTTACCGGACCTTCGGGATCTACCCAAAAATCATAAGATTCCTTAGGATTTAAAATCCTAACAAGCTACCATGTGGTACATTGACAGATCGTCTTTATCGGACCTTCGGAATTTGCCCAGGAATCATAACATTCCCTAGGATATAAAATCCTAACTGAGCTACCACTACTGACCACAAATGGCATATACATGCACAGGTACTCTAACAGACCGTCCTTACCGGACCTTCGGGATCTGCCCAGGGATGATCAATCCCCTAGGATATAAAATCCTAACAGAGCTACCCATTGTTGGTCAGGATACCATAGTATCATCAGCATCACTCCCCCTTTCGAGGGAGGTCCTTTCGAACAACACCAAGCTTGTCTCGAAAGTACTCAAACTTCACATGAGACGGAAGCTTGGTCAACACGTCTGCAACCTACTCATATGTTCCAACATATTGGAGCTTTACAGCTCCTCTCTGCACCATATCACGAATGTAGTGGTACTGGATCTCTATGTGCTTCGACTTATCATGAAACATTGGGTTCTCCATCATCTTTATACAAATCGGGTTATCACATAGAATCACGATGGCTTCCATCTCCAGATCGAACAGACCTGTCAACAACTTCCGAAGCCATATGGCTTCACAACTGGCGGAACATGTTGCAATGTACTCCGCTTTTGTCGTGCTGAGAGCAATATTGGATTGCTTCCTGCTTTGCCATGAAGTCATGGCTAATCCCAAACTGAAACAACATCCTGAAATGTTTTTTCTGTCTGAAGCACTTCCAGCCCAATCTGAATAAATATAACCATACAGTCTGAAGTCATGATCTCCAGTATAACAGAGACCATAATCCAACGTACCCTTAAGGTATCTCATCACATGCTTTGCAGCTACAAGGTGAACACGTCTAGGCTCCACCAAATACTGACTCAAGGTGTTC